>CAUYQU010087885.1:0-13048 GCA_963574635.1 Cheracebus regulus
CCAGGGAATCTCTGCTAATTATCCCTTTACATCAAGGGAGCAGGCAACTGGAAGAAAAATATTATGAACATTGTACACAGAATAGAGTGCAGTCAAGTTTAAAAGAAAATTCCAATTATGTGGTCAGTTTTAGAGTAGGTGCAATGTGGTGCTAAGAATAATGTATACTATGTGGATTTGGGGTGAAGAGTTCTGTAGATGTCCATTAGGTCTGCTTGGCAAGAGCAGCGTTCAAGTCCTAAATAGACTTGATAATTTTCTTTCTCATTGATCTAATATTGACAGTGGGGTGTTAAAGTTTCCCACTATTATTGTGTGAGAGTCTACGTCTCTTTGTAGGTCTCTAAGAACTTGCTTTATGAATCTGGGTGCTCCTATATTGAATGCATATATATTTAGGATAATTAGGTCTTCTTGTTGCATTAATCCCTTTACCATTATGTAATTCCTTCTTTGTCTTTTTTGATCCTTGTTTGTTTAAAGTCTGTTTTATCAGAGACTAGGATTGCAACCCCTGCTTTATTTTTTCCTTTCATTTGTTTGGTAAATCTTCCCCCATTACTTTATTTTGAGCCTATGGGTGTCTTTGCACATGAGATGGGTCTCCTGAATACAGCACACCAATGGGTCTTGACTCATTCCAATTTTTCAGTCTGTGTCTTTTAATTGGGGCATTTAGCCTATTTACATTTAAGGTTAATATTGTTATGTGTGAATTTGATCCTGTCATTATGATGCTAGCTGTTTATTTTGTCTGTTAGTTGATGCAGTTTCTTCATAGTGTTGATGGTCTTTACAATTTGGTATGTTTTTGCAGTGGCTGGTACTGGTTTTTCCTTTCCATGTTTAGCTTCCTTAAAGAGCTCTTGTAAGTCAGGCCTGGTGGTGACAAAATCTCTCAGCAGTTGCTTGTCTGGAAGGGTTTTATTTCTCCTTTGTGTATGAAGCTTAGTTTGGCTGGATATGAAATTCTGGGTTGAAAATTCTTTTCTTTAAGAATGTTGAATATTGACCCCCGCACTCTCTTCTGGCTTCTAGGGTTCCTTCAGATAGCTCTGCTGTTAATCTGATGTGCTTTCCTTTGTGGATAACTCGACCTTTCTCTCTGGCTGCCCTTAATGTGTTTTCCTTCATTTCAGCCTTGGTGAAACTGACAATTGTGTGTCTTGGATTGCTGTTCTCAAAGAGAAATTGTGGTGTTCTCTCAATTTCCTGAATTTGAATGTTGGCCTGCCTTGCTAGGTTGGAGAAGTTCTCCTGGATAATATCCTGAAAGGTGTTTTCCTACTTGGTTACATTATCCCTGTCACTTTCAGGTACATCAATCAAACATAGTTTGGTCTTTTCACATAGTCCCATATTTCATGGAAGTGTTGTTTGTTCCTTTTCATTCTTTCTTCTCTAATCTTGTCTTCACACTTTATTTCATTAATTTGATCTTCAATCTCAGATATCCTTTCTTCTGCTTGATCGATTTGCCTACTGATACTTGTGTATGCCTCACAAAGTTCTTGTCCTGTGTTTTTCAGCTCCATCAGGTCATTTATGTTCTTCTCTAAACTGATTTTTCTAGTTAGCTGTTCATGTAACCTTTTATCGAGGTGCTTAGCTTTCTTGCACTGAGTTAGAACATGTTACTTTAGCTTGGAGGAGTTTGTTATTGCCCACCTTCTGAAGCCTACTTCTGTCAATTCATCAAACTCATTCTCTGTCCATTTTTGTTCCCTTGCTGGCGAGGAGTTGTGATCCTTTGGAGGAGAAAAGGCATTCTAGTTTTTGGAATTTTCAGCCTTTTTGCACTGTTTTTTCCTCATCTTTTTGGATTTATCTACCTTTTGTTTTTAGTGTTGGTGACCTTCAGATGGCGTTTTTTGAGTGGACATCCTTTTTGTTGATGTTGATGCTATTCTTTTCTGTTTCTTAGTTTTTCTTCTAACAGTCGGGCCCCTCTGCTGCAGGTCTGCTGGAATTTGCTGGAGGTCAACTCCAGACCCTGTTTGCCTGGGTATCACCAGTGGAGGCTGCAGAATAGCAAAGATTGCTGCCTGCTCCTTCCTCTGGAAGCTTCATCCCAGAGGGGCACCCACAAGATGCTAGCCAGAGCTTTCCTGTATGAGATGTCTGTCGACCCCTGCTCGGAGGTGTCTCCCAGTTGGGAGGCACAAGCATCACGGACTTACTTGAGGAGGCAGTCTGTCCCTTAGCAGAGCTGGAGCACTGTGCTGGGAGATATGTTGCTCTCTTCAGAGCCATCAGGCAGGAACACTTAAGTCTGCTGAAGCTGCACCCACAGCCACCCCTTCCAAAAAACTACTTTATTTATCTTAACATTGTAGCACAGACATCCTTCAGTGCCGTTAACTCTTTATATAGATATCTATATATCTATATAAACAGATATATATTTAAGTATATGCATGATATTATATTGTATAAATACCATATATGTTTTAAACATTTCCATAGGTTATGTCCTTTCATTGTTTTTGTTTTTGTCTTTGTTTTAAATAGTGCTTTGATTATTACTATGGCTAAAATATTGCACATATGCCTGACAATGTCAACAGAATTAACTCTTAAAGGTGAAATTTCTGAGCCAAAGGGTCTGAATTATGTTTAGGACCCTTGAGTACATTGCCAAGTTGAATTTCAAGAATATTGTAATGATCTTTATAGCCACCTCCAGTGGCATTACTGAGAGACATTTACCAATACCTTAGCCAGCACTGGGCATTATGCATGTAGCAATGTTACTGCTTTTAAACCTTTTCCAAATTTATGAGGACAAAGTGGTGGAACACAGATGTTTCATTATGCAATGTTAAGGAAAAATTTTCCTTTTCCTTAGAGGGAAAACATCGTACTTGTTGCTGATGTCAGTTTCTTTGTGGAGAGCACTCCATTAGCCTAATACTACTCCAGAAGTCTCACTTTCCCTTATTCATGCTGCCCCAGTGAATATGAAAGTGCCTTTTATGATAGGTGAATATGAAAGGAGAAATTTTTCATGGGTCAAGGAGTTCAGGCCTTCACTTTCTCTGTCCATGGGTACGTTCGAACCCTGGAGGTAAGAACTTATTAGCTTGCTCCCTGATTGACTAGGTAAATAATTCAGCCTAACTCTAGGATTCACAATCAAGCAGTCAGTAGCATGTAGTTGTAAGCAATAATAATCACTATCAGATTAATTTGTAAGAAAGAAAATAGCTTGTTTTTTTGTGGAGACCCCACAAAACCCTCCAACTTGTATTCTGTTGATGCTTTTAGAGGTTGGACATATTTTTTATGTTTCTTGGACAGTTGCAGATCTATTAATTATTAAAGCATTTATCCAATTTTCTATTGTGGCATTGTGTTTTGAAAAATAATTTTTGAAACTTTTTGTACTACACGTATTAGCTTTGTTCTCCTACATATATTTTAAGTATTTTCTCTAGTTACCCATTATTCTTTATTTTGTCATGGTATTATTTTGATATTCTAAAGGAATTTTCTTTTTATAAAATATATATATAGATATTTCATTATTTTCCTTTATGGTTTGTTTTCAACCATTTTTTAAAGTTATTTTTACAAATTAACACATGTAGTCAACTGAAATAAACCTAATATGATTAAATGACTGGGAAATGTGATTCCAGGTGGTTTTTAGTTCTTTTAACACATAACTAAATTTGACTTGATTTACTTAAAAACAATTATTTGGAAAAAATGAAAGTTTATTGGCAAATTATCATGAATGATCAACTTCTGTTCTCAGGCATCACTAATCAATATGTCTTTTTTGTGCAATATTAAATATCCCATTATAGCACTTAACACATATTTGTCTCACTTTTCTTGGGATCTTGTATATGTGGTCTTTAATTGCTAGTACCTAAAACCATCACTTAGTAAATGTTTATTTAGCAAATAAATCTTGCTTGCCCTAGACTCAGAGTAGTAGTTATTGATGTGTGGTCCCTCAACTAGCAGCATCAGCGTCACCTAGGAACTTGTTAGAAATGCAAATTCTAGCATCACTCCAGGTCTGCTGGACCAG
Organism: Cheracebus regulus; assembly: GCA_963574635.1. Lineage (NCBI taxonomy): Eukaryota > Metazoa > Chordata > Mammalia > Primates > Pitheciidae > Cheracebus > Cheracebus regulus. The sequence goes on from CAUYQU010087885.1 coordinate 4,043, forward strand.
ACACTCTAGGGCTGGGGCCCAGCAGGCCTTCCAGTGATGTGGTACATATTAAAGTTTTCAAACCACTGAGATAGAGGATACTGGATAGATAAGCTATAATCCCTAGCCATAATCACTAGGAATCAATTAGTAAATTTCAGTGAAAAGCACTGGTTTCTTCTCCACCTGTTTAAAATTAAATATTCTAATATTCTGATGGCAAAATGTAACATGCGATAATCATAAATAAATAAGGCCAAGACTAAATAGTCTTGAATATCTTAATGCCAAACACCTGACAATGTTTTATATGGAACATATTGGCAAAAGTTTCACACTGAATGTATAATTATATTAGAAGACAGAGGTTTAGTAAAATATTTTTAAGTTGAAATTTTTGTACATTATTGGAAACCTACAAGGTAGAGTTCAACAACTAATAGCAGTAGTTCCTCTTTTGGAATAAGTAATAATATTTATTTTATATTTATTAATAACTTTTGAATAATTATGTTAATCCATAAACATTGGATAAGTATATAAAAATTTCAAAATACGGAAAATAATCTATTAGCTTATATTTAAAGGGAAGTAAATGGAAGACAATCTAGAATGAGGTCAGACTAAATCCCTGGTTGCATTGCAGCTAACATACTGTAGTATTTGGAATCATAATTGAGTTCATATTGCAGTCAAATTAGTATTTGTTTGAATACTTAGTTAAAACAAACAAAAAAAGAAAGAACAGTTTCATTTGAAGGTTAAACATTTATCCTCTGACTCAATTTCTTATTTTGTAAAGATTTTAAAAATTATTTGTAAATATTGTAAATATTTTCTGATTATTTCTGCAGATTCTGAAGATCTCTCTTTTTTTACTTTCTTCTCTTCCTTCTCTGATATGGATGTCTGTATTTCTACAGTTATATCCTCTCATTCCTCTTCTTTATTCCATTTCTTGACTGCGGTTGTTATTCAGATATAATGACTTTAAAAAAAAATTCTGTAAACTTTTCCCCTTACATTTTCCTTTGAAATATGTGCTAATCCTTTTACTCTTGGCATGACTTACTATAAATTGAAATATTCACACCTACTTTTCTTTGAGTCTATATGTTACAGGACATCATATTTGAATGTGACTCTTTAATTCAAATAATCCAGCATTTGTAAAGACTAAAAATTTATTATACAAAATCTTTCCCATCCCAAATCCTTATTCCTATTACGTGCAGCATTATTCAGCCACTCGCCAAACACTGACTTCAATTTCCCTTTTCCTCTATCTTCTCTAGCTAAATAATTCTGAAATTATTATTTCTTTTTTATTAAAAAATAAAATGTAGATCTTTCTTTTTTTTTTTTTCATGTCCACTGCTGGGCTCTTAATCAAGGGATTTCTTACCTAACCCATGAGACACTGTAAAACATAAATGTCTATCATTTCTAATATCTGTTTGAAGAACTGTTCGTTTTATGGTCCCCTGCTGATATGGTTTGGCTCTGTGTCCCCACCCAACTCTCATCTCAAAGTGTAATCTCTATGTTTCAAGGGAGGGACCTGGTGGAAGGTGACTGGATCATGGGGGATGGTTTCCCCCACGCTATTCTTATGATTTTGATAGAGTTCTCAGGAGGTCTGCTGGTTTAAAAGTGGCAATTTCCCCTGGGCTCTCTCTCTCTTGCCACCATGTGGAGAAAGTGCTTGCTTCCACTTCACCTTCCACCATGATTGTAAGGTCTCCCCAGCCATGCAGAACTGTGAGTCAGTTAAACCTTTTTCCTTTATAAATTACCCAGTCTCAGGCACTTCTTTATAGCAGTGTAAGAATGGACTAATCACCTGCTATATGAAGTAATAACATTTCCACCATATTTAAACATTTTGCTAGGACTTTGCTGTGACAGAATTAATCCAAATACCTAAGCCTAGAATTTACAAAGTTTCAAGTCATACTATTTTTTTCTTTATGTTAATGTACAATTTATACATATCTTCTATGTATTTTAATCATTTATCTTTATACCAACTTTGGTTTTTGTGTGGAAAAAAAAAAAGAATATCTCAGAAATTCTACATAAGGGATGAAGTCCTGACTGGGACCCGGGCTGCTTCTGAAAAAAAAAAAAAAAAAAAAAATCTCTGTTTAGCATCTGTATTGCTCCTTATGTCTTCTAACAAAGAACCAAGTGCAACATTTGAGGGATATGAAATATGTTTAATCATTGTTATTAGTCTTGTGAAGACCTGGTTTCTCTGACTTTGCAAGAGACCTGTGAGTATGATTCTTGCCAAAAATACTTAAGAATTTATTGAAGTCATCAGATTTAATGTCTGTATATCAACTAGTCAAAAGCAAAATTCACTTGCTCTTCAGAAAGTTGAAAACTGGACTAAGATAGAAAATCCCTGAGCAACTAGGCAAATGAAACAGACCCTGGATTTCTTCTACTCTGTGTACTGGCTTTAGGCTTAAGCACTCCACCTCGAACAAGGCTTCCAGCAGGTCACTCAGATGAAAGAAGAGACAAGCCTGAGATAGTTCAGGGCAAAGGATTAGGAGAGTGAAATTATTTTTATACTCTGTGTTCAGTGTGTAATTTATGACCTCTCTTTAGCATTTGATAAAAATTATTGTATCTCATGTGGAAACTCAGATTTATTTTCTTTTGCCTTAGCCTTTCTGAAAAAGTACAATCCCATCATTTTAAATAATTATTGGCATATGTTAATATGCTTTTCTTATAAAAGGATGATTCTAATTTATTCTAAAAAAATTTACTTAATTACCTCCCTCTGAGATTAGTTTTTATTCCCCAGAGGAAGAATTCTGACAAGGACATCGGTACAGGCAGATTATTTGAGAGGTGAACCAAGAAAGCACAAGGAGTGGGAAACTAAGATGGAAAAGGGAGAAAATCAAGAATGTATTAAGAGGAGATTATCGTTGTGGGTAACTGAAGCTGAATCCCACTGGGGAAATTCTCAGATACTGTGTAGAATAGGGCTTAGAATGGTCCCATTGAGAAATAAGGAAGTTGGCACACTTACTTACTACTCCTGTTCCTCACCGGTTGAGGGATATTCATAGAGATGTCTAATCCCTGGCGTTTCTTAGCTGCCTTTGGTAGGAGCTAGTCAAGAGCTGCCTGCCCCAAAGAAAGCCCTTAGGGTAAATAAAGAGACAAATACTGTGGGTGAAAATCTGACAGTGTGTACAGAAGCTGGCTACTGTGGCTGAATTGAACTCAGAGGAGGTTCTGGGAGAAATGTCTTAGTGAATCAGAAGTATCTGCTAATGTATTTATGCTGATTTTAAAGAAATATCTCGTTGGCATCTATTATGTGATAAGCATTGGCAAACATGAATTGACAAAGCCGGAAACCTGGCATTCATTATATCTGTCTTCCTCTTCTTCAGTCCCCATATCAAATGATCTTCATCCATATAAATCTTACTTCAAAATACTTTTTGTGCCTTTCCATTCCTCTCTGTTTTCTTTTTCTGCCAATGCTCTAGTTTAACCTCTCACCATAATTATTCATACAGTTTACCGAAGGAATCTCTTAGCTCATCGCCCTGCTTTTATTTTCAACCTGCTTAAAAACCATCCAGAGGTTCTCTATGAACTTCAGAATAATGTTTAAATTCTGTCTCCATGCCTGGTTTGCTCATCTTCCCAGAATCAGTGGTCCCTTTTCTTCTCTTCATCTCATGTGCAATATATGGTTCATCCATGCCAAGATACTTTGTTTTTGACTTCACCAGGTTATACAGTTTATGTCTGTGCACATTCTGACCTCCTTTTAAAAACGAGTCTCTACCCTTGAGTAGCAACTTCTAATATACTTTATTTTCTGGTTAACTTCTACTGTCAGATAAGGTGACCTCTTCCAATACCTTTCTCTCCCTTTCTTTACATCTATGTAGTCCTTGCTTGTTTTCCAATAATGAATATATCTTTAGCATAATATTTTCTTTCTTTATATTGTAGATATTCTACTGTCTGTGTCTCCAACTAGCCTATGAATTCCTCGCAGACAAAGATTTGTGTATTTCATGTCTGTATCCACGCCCCAAAGCCTGAAATTGTGTTTGTTTTCAATAGTGTTAAGTGAACAAATATGCATTAATGAAAGACAACACCTGTAACTCCAAGAATTTCAGAGAATAAAGCATGGTGTTTTCCCTTAAGAAACCTGCAGTATGATGGCCTCTTAAATTTTTTGAAATTTAATTATATGCCAGATGAGTATATGCAATAACTGCAAGTGCCTCCCCTTGAGAGAGTGCATATAAACTCCCAAGTGAGTTTACATGACCTTAGAAAGCATGATCCAGTCTGAAATATTCATGATAAAGCAAATTTGCTTGATATTAGCTATAGGCTTCATTCTGGGTAATTATGGTCCTAATTTCATCCAATTATTCCTGTTGAGTCCCTCTACAACTGTCCATATCTCCAGGCCCCACATCTCCTGAAACTGATGAAAATCTAACATTTAACTCTGAGGAGCCACAACGGTTTAGTATTCTATGGTCTTCTCTCTCTTTGCTTCATTTTGTAGATACTTAAAATATAGGCTTAGAAAAGCAATGAGACAGCTGGAAAAAGGTTTCTTTCTCTCTGCCTTTATTTAGCGGTTGCTTCGTAAAGCATGAAAATAGCATCATTTTCATGATTCATCATCTCTTTTCTCTATATTAGCATCAAAAGGAAATAAGATGTCAGTGGATTTATAGCAATGAAAATTTGTGATTGGCAATACTGTGTGCTCTTTTATTGGATTTGCAAATCCAAAAAGTTTTAAATGGGAAGACTATTCATGTATGACAAATCTGATAAGACTAAAACAAGAATTAGTGAGAGGATCAGGGTGCTGATAAAGACTCTTCTTGACCAGGCTTTAGACAGGCTTCTCCAAGTTTTCTTTTTAACTAGGCCTTGTCCTTGGGCCCTGTTTTTGGCCTGCCTGGTCTAGTTGTATCGAGAATCCTGCTAAGTCACTTTAGTGTGAATCCTCCCACCATTGATGTGTGATCACTGTGGCCTGCCTTTAGCAAGAAACCTGCTAAGTCAACTTAGCAAGAATACCCCTCCCCTTGATATCTTCTCTTAGTCATTTTCTATTCAATGAAACCCATGCCAACTCTGCTTTTTAACTCTAAATTTCTGGCTATCTTTCCTGTATTCCCAGTTGAGCTCAATCTCTCTTCCCTATTGCTTAGTAGTATTTATACCTATCACAATAATCCTGAGTAAAGCCTTTATTACCATTTTAACAAGTGTTGGAATAATTTTTAACAGTATTAAATAAGTGGCTAGTGTGTATAAATATTTTAAACTGCCCTAGTGTTTTCTGAAGTCAAATCAAAATTGTTAAGCTTGAACTGTTTTTCTTCTAAAGCATATATGTAAATAATGGTGTAGAAGCACATGTGGTGAAATCGTCTCAGTTTATCCTAATAATATTGCTAATAATATACTATCTAATACCATCTTCCCCATCAGTGCCTTTCTTCACACTGTTTCTTCTTTCTCAAACATTCTTTTTCTCCCTTGTCACATGGCTGACTTTGTCTCTCAGACTCTGTCTCAGCTCAATTATCTCAGTTAAGAGTATTCTGACCAGCTTGTCTAAATAACGCCCACTCTTATTTCCTATCACTATATTTGTATGGAATTTAAAATAATTATTTGGTTTATATTTATATCCAAATTTAATAGTTGATTGCCTTTTTCTCATTTCAATAACTTATATTCCCTAATCTATACCCAAATAGTAATAACACTAATCCTACAATTAATTTTTGCTGAATTAATGACCTTTTGACAAATAACTATGAAATCATTATTGTTATATCTGGGTATAAGTAAATGAATACAATATTAACATATTTAGCACTATATTGTGAAATTACATATTACTTCTAGTTGAAAACAAAGAAACAAAAAACCTAAAAGGTATACATATATGATGTTAGATCCACTAAGCAGACTACAATACAAAGTTCCAAAAAGTTTGAGAAGCTTACAGAAAAGTATATGACTAGTATGCTCTTTTAGTCATATGCTAAAATGACTAGAGCTGAGATTTTTAAGGGCAGATCATTTTGCTTCAGACTCTTTATACATGGCCTGTTTGTTCAGCTTGCCAGAATCAGTGACCACTCTTCTCCCCTCCATCTCACATGTAATGTATTATTCAACCCATCTACAAATGCATCTCTCTATAAGAAATAAACAGGCATTACTTTTTGATGAGGTACAGCTATGTGAGTACCCATCTATTTCTCTGCCATGCGTCCTACTCGTATTTGCAGGCTGCTGTTGACATGAGTGCAAAACAAAATTCTCGTGGAAGAGGCATGACACACAGACCATAAACATTTTTTTTCCAGTTTGTTTCCCCTAAGGCTGCCCAGTGAGATTACATAACTAACTGCCCTGATGGCTGGTTCTCACTGATAACAGGAATGGCTTTGTAAAGGCTAAATGAGGTTAGAAATATACAAACATGTACAGTTCAGGAATTAAAAGGAGACCATCATTTTCATTTTTGTCCTTTTATTCTGAATATTCTTATGCCAAAAATAAACATAGACTAGTCAAGAATAGCATAAAAGACTGCTAGACATTTCAGAAGAAAATAAAACATACAGAATTTTGAGATTTAAAGGAACCAAGCATTCATGAGATGTGATGACTTTCTTATCTGTCCACCCTAAAGGATGAGGGTGGAACTCAGAATCACTTGTAATGAATTGTCCACATCACTGTGTGTGGACTATTTTGATGTGCTTGGTTTATTCAGTTTCTTTATTAAAGTAGCAAAGTGGTTTTAGATGTCTCCTTTTACTTTTGATTATACGGTTAAACCAGTCCATGACTTGAGTTTTCATGTACAACCTCTATCATGTGCAAAGGTTGAAAGGAAAAATGAAATGGAAAAAAATCATTTTAATTTATTTCACAACCATCATATTTATGTAGCAAGTTAAATCCAGCCACTTGAGATCTGAATTAGTCTATTATAATGAGATATCAATCTCCAATGTAAATGCATGATGTATACTTTATACTCTAAGACCTTAAGTGTTTCTAAAGGAATCAACAAATTCCTTTTACTGGTACATATTTTTGCAAAAGTCATTCACCAATAAAAACATATGAAGTAAACCAATGTTTACTGGTCTCCTGACCTCGGGTGATAGTGCCAATAAAATACTACCTTTTAATTTATAATGATATTTTTTAAAATGTGTATGAGGTACAAGTGTAATTTTCTTACATGAATAGATTGAGTAGTGCTTAAGTAGGGTTTTTAGGATATACATCACCTGAATAATGTACATTGTAACATATAATACTCTTTTTTATTTTTATTTAATTTTATTCTTTTTTTTTAAATGGAGTCTCACTGTCGTTCAGGCTAGAGTGCAGTGGCGTCATCTCAGCGCACTGCAACCCTCCACCTCCTGGGTTCCAGCAGTTCTCCTGCCTCAGCCTCCCACGTAGCTGGGATTACAGGCACTCACCACTAGGCCTAGCTAATTTTTGTACTTTTATTAGAGACGGGGTTTTGCCATGTTGACCAGGCTGGTCTCAAACTCCTGACCTCAGGTGATACACCTGCTTTGGCCTCCCAAAGTGCTGAGATTGCAGGCATGAGCCACCGTGCCTGGCCTGATACTCTTTTTTTTTTTTGTAATCAAATTTAACAACTTTTTAATTGTATAGTTTCATATCTCTCATGTACCTAATATTTTATTTTTTCAAAAAATTTTATTTATTGAATCAAACTAATGATATGGCATTTTGAATTTCATTTTACTTCTTACTAGTGTATTTTTCCCCTTTAAATGGAAAGTACTATTTATGAACAAAATTGGAATGTACATTTCATAAAGTTTTTTTCTAATCTAACCAAGTAAGCTTGACTCTGACTTTCATCTATCATATCAGTAAAAGTATAGATATATAAGAATGCAGGCTATTCTGGGGCTCAGAAGACAGGCTTCAAATATGGAGTAATATGCAAAACAAGACAGAGAAAGCTGGATGGTCAGATAAGCAACTAGTTTGTACTGAGAACTACTTGGTCATATTATCTAACCTACTAGTTCTCAAATTCCAACCTCCAGACCAGCATTATCACTCTGATTTAAAGCTTATTAGAAATAAAAATTATTGAGCCACACCCCACATCTACTAAGTCAAAACTCTGGTGGTGGGACTCAGCAACCCAGGTTTTCACAAACCCACTGGGTCATTCAGATGCAAGCTGAAGTTTGAGAACTACTTCCCTAGCCCAGTCATTAGTTTGTTTATTCATTCATCCATCACGTATTTCTGTGTTTCTACTATCTGCTAGGTGTTAGCTGAGTCGCAGGAGCCGAAATAAGGATTAATGTATCAAAGCAACCATTTCTTGTGAACTTATTCTTTGACAAGACATTTTCATAACTAAGACCATTTAGCCTTTATAAAAACCTCATAACTCAGATATTACTTGCATTGGAATATTCAAAATTCCCACTTAAGAGAGCAACAGGAGCACACCGCAGCAACCTGCTTTGTTGAAAAAGTACGTGGCTCAGCCTGAGACAATCCAGGGTGGTTACTCAAAGATAATTTATAAATTGCCTCCAAATTTGAAATGAATTTCTGAAAAATAAGCAAGTTAAAGGAAAGTAAAGAAAAAGTAGCAGTAATTGTATATCGGGTAATTTTTGAGGCGATTCATATTCTGTAATTCATTTAATCAAAACAACCCTCTGGGGAAAGTATTAGCAATCCTCTTAAAAGTTAACTTAAAACTACATAAAAGAGTGAACCAACAACCAACAGAATGGGAAAAACTTTTTGCAATCTACCCATTTCACAAAGGGCTAATATCCAGAACCTACAAAGAACTCAAGATTTTAATAAACATTTCAAATAGCCTATACTTATGGTAATTTAAAGATTTACTCATGTGACTCAACACACATAGTCTCTGTGACATTGGTTGTATGGCTCTTT
>CAUYQU010087886.1:0-55576 GCA_963574635.1 Cheracebus regulus
GACACATGCACACGAATGTTCATTGCAGCACTGTTTACAATAGCAAAGACCTGGAACCAACCCAAATGCCCATCAATGATAGACTGGACAGGGAAAATGTGGCACATATACACCATGGAATACTATGCAGCCATAAAAAACAGTGAGTTCGTGTCCTTTGTAGGGTCATGGATGGAGCTGGAAACCATCATTCTCAGCAAACTGACACAAGAGCAGAAACTCAAACACTGCATGTTCTCACTCACAGGTGGGTGTTGAACAATAAGAACACATGGACACAGGGAGGGGAGCATCACACACTGGGGTCTGTCAGGGGGAAATAGGGGAGGGGCAGCAGGGGGTGAGGAGTTGGGGAGGGATACATGGGGAGAAATGCCAGATATAGGTGATGGGGAGGAAGGCAGCAAATCACACTGCCATGTGTGTACCTATGCAACAATCTTGCATGTCCTTCAAATGTACCCCAAAACCTAAAATGCAATAAAATATATATATAAATAATAATCATTATATTTAACAACTAAAAAAAAAAAAAGAAAGTGGAGGAGCAGGAAGAGGCCGATTTTGCAGGGAGGAGGTTCATGAATCTGAGATCTAAGACAGCTGTGGCCGAAGAGGCAGCTGAATATGGGAAGGATGGTGACTGCAGGCAAGAAGCAAAAGAAAGGCGATCAAAAATAAGATTAAATGAGCACAAGTGGAGAAAATCAGACGAAAACACGGGCTTTGTGAGCAAACAGCGTGTCACTGCCAGTCTTATAACTGAAAGTCCGTCTCCTTCCAGCAAGGGGCTCTCTCACTGAGTCCCATGCACAGACTTCGCTGCCCTGCAGGCGCACCAGCCCAAGGAGAAGGCCCCGCAGAATGTTTGAATCCAAGCGCACCTGGTGAGGAGCTCTCCTCTGCCTTCTAGCTTTGATTGCTGCTCTGGAAATAATTGAAAGGGAGGCTCAATTTTGTCTTCTATGAATGACTTGATTGTTTTTACCCAGATGAATAGAATTCTTTCCTTATTCTGAAATTTCAGTATTTTATCAGAGTACGTCTCATTATTTTAGATTTTTTTTTTTTTTTTGAGACAGAGTCTCTCTCTGCCACCAGGCGCCAGGCTAGAGTACAGTGGCGCGATCTTGGCTCACTGCAACCTCCGCCTCCTGGGTTCAAGCAATTCTCCTGCCTCAGCCTCCCTGGTAGCTGGGACTACAGGTGTGCACCACCACCCCCAGCTAATTTTTTTGTATTTTAGTAGAAGTGAGGTTTCACCATGTTGGCCAGGATAGTCTCGATCTGTTGACCTCATGATCCGCCCGCCTTAGCCTCCCAAAGTGCTGGGATTATAGGCGTGAGCCACCGTGCCCTTTTAAAATTTCAAGTTCACTTTAAGAAAGTCGTCTTGAATCATCTATCTAAATATTATTCAGGTTTATTTATTTTCATCCACGTTTTTCAGGACACATTCTCTATAAGCTTGCTTCTTTTAGTGTCATATATCTTTCATTTTACTTGAATATTTTTAAGCCTTTGTTATCTTCCATATGATTCTTCTTAATCCTATCATTTTCTCGTTTTTCTAAAAGAGTTTATCCATAGTGCACAAAAAAGAGAGTAGGAGTGTGAAGTAAACCTACAGCTGCTAATCTTTCTCACCTGGAAATCTCTCTCTCTCTCTCTCTCTCAGACACACACACACACACACACTTCACATACACATAGTGGGTAATAATTTAAGCTTTAGAGCAAGACTACCTAGTTGGAGTCACAACTGTATCACACACAGGGTGTGTGGCAGGGTTCAAACATTGCATTTCTCTGCACTTCTGTCAACTCGTCAACTGAGACTATAGATGTTTTGTAACTCAGATAGTTGAATAAATTAGTAACTAACACTGCTTATGATGGTACTTGGCAAATATTACTTACACAGTAAATGTTGCCTTCTGGTAATATGGTCAGTCAGGCCTATGCGGCCAAAGACATGTCCTGCACATTTGGAGTAGAGACCCAACCACAGGACAGAGCAGCAGTGAGGGAAATATCTGGCATCGGATCAGCCCTCATGTTGCCCACCAGTACTGCTCCATTTCTCACTCCTTCCACCACTTCTTCCACAGGCACCATACCCACAATGGAAGATTTTACCTTCTTCAGTGGGGAAAAAAGGCAGTCATTTCAGAAATCACATTTTTTGGGGTTTATATGATAAAAGTTACTGTGCTGGGCATTTTCTGTGCCTTCTTTCTTTCAAAGCCCATTGAAACACAGTGAGATAAAGGTTATCTTTCTCATTTTACAGATGAAAAATGACTGTGAAAGGCCCACTTTCCTCACCTTAGGAGAGTCACATGGCTAATGCATGGGGGAAACTTAACTTCAGTCAAGGCTCTGCATTTCCAAAGTCTCCTCTCCTTGCACTCTGCCATGACATCTCTACAGATAATCACACCTTTCCCCATATATATATATATATATATATATATATATATATATATATATATCTGTGTGTGTGTGTGTGTGTCTATATACACATATATTCAATTGTTATTCAAAATGTATGTATTCAATTGTTTGCAGTAGTTATTTGCAAAAACATTATTTTAAATGTCTTAAATTTTCTTGAATTTCCTTAGATTTCCAGAGACATTGCTATTTTTCATACTCTTGACATATATAGACATTTATGAGCTTCAGTGATGATGAATGCCAACCGCTCTGATGGTAGGAAAAAAACAAAACAAAACAACAAAAAGAGAAATTGATGAGCTTCTTACAAGTGTCTCAAATCCTCTACTATATAAAAATTAGATAATTTAGCATTTAGAAAAGTAAAACTCCTGATTTCAGAAAGGATGTGATCCAAATAAACAGTGAGCATATGATAGGTAATGTTTGAATCATATAATAATAAGAGATGGAAGATATGCCCCTAGACATTATATATAATTCCCAACACTCCTCTTGTTTACTATGAAAAAATCAACATATTAGAATCCACATAAGCATCGAAATATCCTTCCTAAAGGAAGATGTGAGGTGTCAAGTGCATCTGTATCACTGATATCTTGGTTTTGAGAAAATAATATTATTTTTCTGAAGTATTGTATTGAAGTTGTCCAGGGAGACAGAACAACAGGAACACATACACTCACACACACACCCACAGAAAGAGAGAGAGACACACACACAAAGAGAGAGAGAGAGAGAGAGAGAGATATTAATTATTGGAATTGCCTTAGGTGATTGCAAAGGCTGAAAAGTCCTACAATCTGCCATTTGCAAGCTGGAGAACCAGAAAAGCCAGAAAGCCAGTGATACAATGTAGTCCAAGTTCAAAGTCCTGAGAGCAGGCAGGCACTAGGATGATGGTGTGAGCCCTGCAGTCCAAAGGCCTGAGAACCAGGAACACCAATGTCCAAGGGCAGGAGAAGATGATGTCCCAGCTCGGGAAGACAGAGGGAGAATTTTCCTGCCTCCATCTTTTGGTTCTATTTGAGTCCTCAAAGGATTAAATGCTGTCTGTGCATAGACTATCTTTACTAAGTCTACTGATCTAAATGCTAACCTCTTATGGAAAGATCCTCACCCCAAAATGATGACTTGCCAGCTCTTTGGCCAACCTTAGCTCAGCGAAATCAACACAAGAAATTAACCCTCACAAGTACCATGCTCTCCATGCTTATGCACTTTCTAATTTAGCCTGCTTAAGTGGAGCTACTTGTCAGGATAGGATGAATTGGAGGACCTTACTTGTCACTGGGGAAAGAAATAATACCCAAGATCCAGTGGAATAATACAATTTTCCCAGGGAGGATTAGATGATACATTAGTGCTGTGTGGGGTGGGGGGGAGGTCCCTTTAAATGATACAGAAGAGGGGAAGGGAAGTGCTGGGTAGAGTAGGGCGTGTTCCCTGGCTAGGGCTCCACCCCGGGCCTGTGCCCACGGACCTAGGTGGGGACAGGCATTTTTGTTTTCCTGCCCAAATGTTGCATTTCCCAAGACCACCCTGGCCTGCCACGCCCCCATCCTGTGCATATAAAAACCCTGAGACCGGCAGTGAGCGGTGGCTCACACCTGTAATCCCAGTGCTCTGGGAGGCCGAGGTGGGCGGATCACCTGAGGTCGGAGTTTGAGACCAGTTGACCAACATGGAGAAACTCCATCTCTACTAAAAACACAAAATTAGCTGCTGTGGTGGTGCATGCCTATAACCCCAGCTACTTGGGAGGCTGAGGCAGGAGAATTGCTTGAACCCAGGAGGGGGAGGTTGCAGTGAGCTGAGACCGTGCCATGGCACTCCAGCCTGGGCGACAAGAGTGAAACTCTGTCTCAAAAACAAACAAACAAGCAAATCCTGAGACCCTAGCAGGCAGACCCACAGGCCGCTGGACATCGAGAGGAGCACACCTGCAGAGAACACACAACTGGCTGGACGTCAAGAGGCCATCGAGGGGAGCACACCGGAGAAGAGCATAGGACAGACACCGAGACACTGGCAGGCCATTGACTGGCAGAACAAGGCAGAGTTTGGCCTGGGCAGTTGGAGGAGGGCCACGCCTGCTGAGCGGCCCAACTCTGAGAGGAAACATTTCCACTCCATCCTTTCTGGCTTCCCCCATCTGCTGAGAGCTACCTCCACTCAGTAAAACCTTGCACTCATTCTCTAAGCCCTGTGTGATCTGATTCTTCCAGTACATCAAGACGAGAACCCAGGATACAGAAAGCCCTCTGTCATTGTGACTAGGTAAAGAGTCTAACTGAGCTGGCTAACACAAACCGTCTATAAATGGCAGAACTAAAAGAGCACACAGTAGCACGTGCTCACTGGGGCTTGAGAAGCTGAAATCACTCACCTTGAGGTGCTGTCATGGGGTTGGAGCCCCACAGCTCCTGCCGGTCTATATGCTCTCCTAGAGGTTCGAGCAGCAGGACACTGAAGAAGCGAGCCACTCCTGTCGCATGCCCTGCGAGAGGAAGAAGGGGACCTTTCTTGTTTCATTAGGGAGCTGGGGAAAAAAAATTATTTCTAGGGAGTAAATTTCAATTCTTCAGTTAGAAATATGTTACCTAAAAACTTGTTACAGTGACAAATCATACATAGGTGCATAGTTTCTTCAAATGACTCCACGCATGTGCACCTAAATAATAATAAATGTAGTTAGTTCCAGTGAAATTCTGATACTGAGAATGAACAGGTTAATTATAGTCTATTTTGTTGGGGTAACAGAGAAACGCTGGTAGAAACACATCATTTATTAGCAAAATGTTAAAGAAGCTTGTTTGTAGTTCCATTGAGCTTGAATAGGAGCCCCACAGGTAGCCAGGCTCTCCGTCCTCCAGTCCCACTGTTCTGGTACACTGGCTTTCTTTTATTCTTCAGTGTGTTGCTTTGCTATCTCACAATGGCTGTCACAGCTCCAGGCATCACTTCTTCATAACACTGATGTGAAAAGTAGGAGACGTATAAGTCACAAAGAACACTCTTGACATGTTTACTTTCATGGACCCAGACTGGGTCATATAGTTGTTGTTAGCTACAAAAAATGATTTAGAAACTCAAAGGTTATCACGTTTATTTGTTATAATGGAAGGCAGATTAAAACAAAAAGCAAGACTATGTAATAGAAATTGGGTAGCCTTTCTAAGATTTCAGTGCAGTGAACAAATGGGATTAGGAGGACAAAATGAGGGAAGGGGGGAAAAGAGTAACAGAAAATGTGGAGAGGAAAGGTATGATTATCTGAAGAGAAGACACGTTACAGTTTTGAAAGTTACAAATATCTCTCATGCCATTTCTAGAGCAACCCTTGTTTTTTGTTTATTTTGTAATTTAATATAGAACTGTAATTAAGATGATCAAAACTTTATATGCACAAACTATTGAAAAATATTTAAACTAAGGAACTTTAAGTCATGAGAAAGGCATGCAGTTGTTCACTGTTACATGATTTTTGATTTCTGTTTTTTCCCTACCTTGATGGTTCTTATTTGAAAGAACTGCCCCAATATTGAAACATCTAGTAGGAAAAGGCTGAGTCCAAGCATAGATAGGGATCTGGTTCCCAAGGGTTTTCATTTCTTAGCAATATGCCTTGCTGTCTGGCACTTGGGTACACATTCACGAGCTCTGTTTTCAGTTTAATGTTATCCATTCGGCTTCATAAATTACCAGGACAATCTGCCCTTTACCCCTACCATCTAAAATTCTCGGTGAGGTATACCCATGGCAGTCCCAGCATCCACTTGACATCAGTTTTACCAGTCACTTGCCACCACATAAAAATGATGGCCAATGCATAGCCAGGATGGGGACATACAGGAGATTTCCACTTAGGCAAGCCCCATTTGAGCGTCAATCACATAATAACAACTACCACTATCAATTCTGTTAGACGACTCTATTTCAGATACAAATGCGAATAATGCCCCTTAGACTAGCTGACAAAAAAGAATTTTACTGATTCATTAAATAATGAAGTTCAAGTTGTGAATTTTCAGGAATTTAGGAATCTGAATCTCTTTATTCATTCTGCATTCTGTATTAGATTTATTCTCAAATTAACTATCTTGTGAGACAAAAAAGGACAATAATTTCTATTGGCTCCTATTGTCTTTCCAATCACATTTTTCTTATTATCCCACAGAAGCCCAGATGTTTCTCTCAATTTTCCTCTCTAGATTATATGTTGAACATTAAACCAATGTCCCAGTCCAGAATCATGGACTTATCCTTGCAGCCAGCACTGGGTTATGTGCCTCTTCCTTATATAGTGTGTAAATAGCACATTTTCTAATAAACCACAAAGGAAACTGTTTTCAAGAGGAAATATGTATTCTCCTGTCAAAATACATGGAAAAGGAAAAGCAAGACGAATTGATAAAAACAACAGCAGCTGTATTCACCACACTTCAAAAAGTGTTAAGATAAAGTAAAATATATACAGATTCTCATGGTAAAAAAAAAAAAGGTAAATGTTGTAAAGGTATTGATACTGTGTTGTATCTTCCTTTATTTGTGATTTTATTATTTTGAGACTCAATGGCAAAAACAAAAAACAATAAATAATGCTCTTGAAAAACAGTTTTTAACTGTCAGTCTATGGCAGCTGTTTAAATTAATAGACCTACAAGATGTTTTATAAAGATAAGCTAGTCCATGCCACATAGAGTTATAGACTTCATTTAATGCTATTGAACTCTATAGCCAATAAAAATGAAAGATCATCCTGGAAACTATATATAAATGACAGAGTTTCCTGAAGGATCTATGTGTGTGTGTGTGTGTGTGTGTGTGTGTGTGTGTGTGTGTCTGCATGTCTATATGAAGTGCTCAAGCATCAGAGACTATAGAAATGTATCCCTAAAGAGTAATTTTTCATTAAATATTTAGTTCCACATATAAATAGTGAGTGTTATAACCAATACATTCATTTAAAGTCGTTTGTTAAATAATAACAACTAAAGTTATACTTAGTATTCCATGGAAGATAGATTTCCAGAAATATAATGAAGAACAAGTTAACACATTCCTAGTTCTGAAATAACAGTCTTATTTGTCTAATAGCTTTCAATGTTGTATTTAAGAAAATCGAGAAGCTTTTAAAGAAAGCTCTTTTTTTCCATATCAAATATACTACCTTCCATTCCAAATGGTTTATGAGATACACATTTTTAGCACCGATCTCTCTCAAAGTTCTATTGAAATAAATGACTACATAAAAATAAAATTTAATTTATTTCACCATTTTAAAACTAGAAGGAATGCCACCAGAAGACCCGAGCAGTGAGGAATTAATGGACCCAATAAAGCAGGCAAGAGAGAAAGGACATAAAAATATGTTCACATGCAGTAGAGTCTGGAAATGGAACGGAGACAGGAAGCAACAGAGTGGAGGAGAGCTCAGGGAGAAGTCAGCTATGCACGGCTGGCCAGTGCCTAATAGGAAGGGGCAAATTGAAAGCCTGTTATGTCTTGTGGCAGGTGTAAAGATGGGATCATTATCCTGAGTTATTCATATGGGCCTAATATGATTATGTGCTCTTACAATGAAAGGATGAAGGCCAGGGATTCTGGAAACATGTGGCCATGAATGCAGGCAGCCTCCAGAACCTGGAAAGGGCAGGGAATAGAATTGCCTCCCGAGCTCACAGAAGGAACACAGCTCTGCCAACACCTTGACTTTAGCTCCACAAAATATGTTTCAGACATCTGACCTCCAGTCGTTCTGCAAGACTGGAAAAGATAATAAACCTGTGTTGTTTTAAGTTCCAATTTTGTAATGCTTTCTTAGATCAGCAATAGGAAACTAATACGAATCTCAACAAGAAAAAGGAGTTTTCAGTCTTTGTACTTGAGCACAAAAAACAGGCTTACGTTGGTGTTTTAATTCTGGAAAGTTCCATATGGTTTTGTTTTTATTGCTTAGATCAGAGAAGCAGGATAGGTCTCTACTTATTTTATGGTGATGTGGGAGTATGCGCCTACCAAACATATCATCTACTGGGCACATCCTGACCTGGCTGAAGACCAGTCCTCCCACGTCATCACTAGAGTGCAACAAGGACACTAGGGTCCTGCATATATCACAGGAAAACAAAAACGTCTCATCTGGATATAGAAAATATACCCATATATAAAAGTTTATTTTCTTAAAAATATAGATTGAACAGGGTCTTGATTCTAGACTTTTACATAAAATGTAAACAATCATAGCAAACAATATCTGCAAACAAAAGATAAGGCAGGCACCAAATCCAATGAACATAACATATTTAAAAACAAAACAGAATTAATGCAGGAGACAATAAAAAGATAAAGTTTTCTTAATGCTCAACTAAATTGAACTTGATGATGTTTCTAGTTCTACTTTCTTTTTCCTGGTATTGTCTTTTACCTAATCTTGACATGGAAAGCTGTCTTATTTAATCTGGATTTGAAATACTACTCCTCAGAGAGAATTTCCTGAACATACGAAAACCAATAACAAAAACTCTCTTATTTTTTCCTTCTTCCTTTGCTTTATATTTCTTCTTAAAATTTACTATTCCCCTCATTAAACCAGGAGTAGAGACAAAATTTCTTAAAAAAATAACATCTACAAAAACCCTACAGCTGATCTCATACTTAATGGTGAAAAGCAAACTATTTTCTCCTTAAGGTTGGAAACAACACAAGCATATTCCCTCTCACCACTTCTGTTCACAGTGTACAGGAACACCTAGAGAGAGCAGTAAGACAAGCAAAGAAAAGAAAGGTGACTCATATTAAAAAAGAAGATATAAAACTGTGTCTGTTCACAAGCAAAATACAAACATTGATAAAAGAAATCAACAATGATCTAAATAAACGAAGAGACATTCCATGTTCGTGCATAAGAAGGCTGTATTATCAGAATGTCAGTTCTTCCCACTTTGATCTATAGATCTAATGCAGTCCCAATCAAAATTTCAAGAAGTTATTCTGTGGATATTGATAAGCTGATTCTAAAGTTTATAAGGAGAGTCAAAAGACTCAAAATAACCAGCACAGTAGTTTGCATAGCATTGTAGCTGTCATTTAGCAGATGTCCAGTTAACTGTTTGATCATACCTTTAATAAAAATAAAAATTCATATGACTGAATTCGTGTGAATTTTTTTTGTAATTTTTATGTGATGGGATTAAGTAGGAAAAAAAACAAAACAATTTACAATCAAGGTTGTGAGTAGTATTACCTGTTCCATGCCTTGACCTCCTTCCAAAGTGTGATCTTAATGAGAATTATTTGTGTGAGATTTGCTACATCTAACAGATTAATGCTAAAACAGGAAGATAGAAAAACATAATATGAGAAGTGAAGATAAAGGACAACTTCAACTGACTAATAAGCTCTAAAATACTGACAATTTCTATTTCTCTGCAGAATAAAACAAACATTTCTGACTTTTTGTTTAATTGTAATTTAAACTTACTACTTATCTTTTATGCTGCCTAAGACCCAGCTATATCTTGTCTTATTAATTTAATACATTAAAAAACCTACATCATTTTTATAATTTGATAAACTGCTTGAAAATACATATTTTACTCAAAGTCCAGTATAAGTACTTCACATGAACATTTTCATAAATCAGACATAATTACAGTAATAAAATTGTTAATCTCTATCTAGTATTCATACTTTTGATCACTAACTGCTTCTTCCAGGCATATGCTGTTTTCCTTATTGTATCACCAGGGCAGTGTGCACTTATACAACATGTCGGATGGCATCAACATGCTGTAGTGGAAAAAGGAGAATATGACCTATGGGGTCATATGTTGGTCGTTCACAACAGCAACATCTTCTAATTCGTGTTTTAAAATATTGGCCAAGTCTGGAATAGACTTTAAAGTTGACAACACAATTCTAATTTATAGGTCTAAAGTTTCAGTTTATTGTTTCCTAACTATAATGTCATTGTCAAGCCACTTGGAGTTAAGAATCTGAGTCAGAAGAAAAACACATGTCAAGAAATAACCAATGAAAATACTGTTTACAATATTTACTGCTTATCTCAAACCAGGCATGACTCTTTATGATTTCCATACATTGACTAATTTTCACAGCAGCTTTATGGGATAGGTTTTATTAATTTCTATTTTGTACATAAGAAAATGAAAGTTGAGAGAGTTTCAGAAGCTTCATCAAGAAGTGGAAAAGCTAATGTTGAAACTAGGTCACCTGAATTTTGGTTAATGCTCTCAGCATCCACACTGTTCTTGAATGTTTCTCAAGGTAAAGGATGACTGTGATCCTCTGAAGGGAAAGAGAAGCAGTACTAAAAACATATATACAGTAAAGAAAAATTGTTTACCATTATATAGGAGTGTAGTCCAAAATGAGGATTTGTAACTTTGAGTTTATGCTGATGTCTTGTTTAGATGCCAGACAACAAAAGAATACCAACATTTTAATTGTTGGATCATGTTAATGTAGGATCTAAGTCTTGATGGTGGGTTTTTGTGCTATAATGGTGGAACCCAAAATATTTTAAAAGTTGAAGTGTAATTCACTCTAAGAGACACTTTGATTAATGTGATTAATGTATCACCTAGAATCTTTTACGATCTTTAACCTGCCTTCAAGGGCAAGGTTATTTTAAATGGAAATTTTAAAAATAGAGCTCTTATACAGACTGTGGCATTGGAGTAATGTAAACATTTTCCTGAGTTCAGAAATAAATGGGAATAGGTCTTGCATGGTCTGATAGGCAAGAAAATAAGAATATAAAACAAAAAAACAAAAAGAAATAAATAAGGTGAGAGATGAGAATCCAATTTCACTTCCTACATGTGGCTTCCCAATTGTCCCAGTACCGTTTGTTGAAAAAGGTATAATTTCCCCACTTTAAGTTTTTGTTTGCTTTGTCAAAGATGAGTTGGCTCTAAGTATTTGGTTTCCTTTTCTGGAATCTCTGTTCTGTTCCATTGGTCTGTGTGCCTATTTTTATACCAGTACCATGCTGTTTTGGTGACTATGGCCTTATAGTATACTTTAGAATCAGGGAGTGGATGTCTCCAGATTTGTTCTTTTTTGATACAAAAATCAACTCAAGATTGAATTAAGGACTTAAATCTAAGATCTGAAACTATAAAAATCCTAGAAGATAACATTGGAAAAACTCCTCTAGACATTGGCTTAGGCAAGGATTTCATGACCAAAAACCCAAAAGCAAATGCAATAAAAACAAAGATAAATAGTTGCGACTTAATTGAACTAAAGAGCTTCTGCATGGTCAAAGGAACAGTCAGCAGAGTAAACAGATGACCCACAGAGTGGGAGAAAATCATCACAATCTATACACCTAACAAATGACTAATATCCAGACTCCAAAACAAACTCCAACAAATCAGCAAGAAAAAAAACAATCCAATCAAAAAGTGGCCTAGGACATGAATAGACAATTCTCAAAAGAAGGTACACAATTGACCAACAAATGTATGAAAAAATGCTCAACTTCACTAATGATCTGGGAAATGCATATCAAAACCACAATGCAATATCACCTTACTCCTGCAAGAATGACCATAATCAAAAATTCAAAAAACACTAGATACTGGCATGGATGTGGTGAATAGGGGATGCTTTTACACTGCTGGTAGTAATGTAAACTAGTACCAGCCACTATGGAAAACAATGTGGAGATGCCTTAAATAACTAAAGTAGAATAAACATTTGGTACAGCAATCCCACTACTGGGTAGGGAAAGAAGTCATTATGTGAAAAATATACTTGCACACGCATGTTGATAGCAACACAACTTGCAATTGCAAAATCATGGAACCAACACAAATGCCCATCAATCAATGAGTGGATTAAAAAAAACTATGATATATTGATACAATGGAATACTACTCAGACATAAAACTGAATGAATGATTGCCATTCACAGCAACCTGGATGAGATTGTAGGCTATTATTCTAAACAAAGTAATTCAAGAATGAAAACCCAAATTTCGCCTGTTCTCACTGATAAGTGGGAACTAAGCTACGAATGCAAAGGCATAAGAATGGTAAAATGGACTTTGTGGACTTAGGGGTAAGAGTGAGAAATGGGCAAGGGATAAAGACTACAAATATGATGCAGTGTATACTGCTCAGGTGATGGGTGCCCTAAAATCTCATAAATCACCACAAAAGAAATTACTCATGTAACCAAATACCACCTGTATGTACCTCAATAACATATGGAAAAATTAAAAAGAAAAAAATAAATAGGAAGACATAAAGTGAAACAAAAAGTTTACCACATCAGCCAGGCTCTCTAGCGAAACAGTCTAATAGGAGATATATCTAGATGTACATATATAGGAGAAATTTATGCAAAGGAATTGTCTCACATGATTGTGGGGGATGGCAAGCTTGAAAGTGGTAGAGGTTGGAAACTCAGTTGGGATTATTGATGTCATGTTGATAAAAAATTTCGTCTCTAAGAAACTTGTGTTTTGCTTTTAAGGGCTTTCAATGGATTAAATGAGGCCCATCCACACTATTGAGGATAATGTCCTTTACTAATTGTAGATGGTTTTTCTCATACATCTTTATACGTTTAAAAACATACAATTGTGTTCTTGTGTACAGACAGTGCTACACGGATTTTTGTGAGCAGTGATTCTAAAGATTGAAGACATCACTGAATTTTGTCCCTCTGGTCAAGTGTGAGAACTCAAATATATTGGACTCCTGCTGTCTGAGCCATTTGTTTTCATGAGATCCAGCCCCAGCTCTAGCAGAATGCAGAGAGAATTCACACAATGTTTCATTATGAAGTGGGTACCCAGAAGCCAAATAAACTAGGAACATCATGAGTTTTTAAATTCTATTCCTGTGTGGCCACATTCTCTGAATCTTTAAGCAGAGGAAAAAGAGGCTCAATTTGGTGGTACTGCTACACACTTTGGAGCCTGAGCAGGAGACAGAAAGCCATAACTAAAGATCACAGTGTCTCTGGCCCAAGGTCAGATCTAGTTGCAGATGTTAACCACATCTAGAAAGTATCCCCACACAAACACTTAGATTGGTGTTTGGTTAAATAGCTGGGTATGGTGTTTAGCCAAGCTGACACATACAACTAAACCGATATAGTAAGTTCCAAAGCTACAATCACAGCCAGCCCAAGTATTAGCAATTAAAATAATTACTAGTGGATTCGTGGATATGAAATAATGAATGCCTGTGATAATCATCTCTTAAAAAGGTGACAGAGTAACAGAAAATAAATAATTTGACAAAGAATAAAATGAGAACTAATCCTGAGCCTTAAGCAATGGATGGAGGGAAGAAGAATAATCAAGTCCTCATAGCATAATAAAAATATAAATCAAAACTAAAAATATTGCTCAAATACATGTAATTTCATGGAAACTAAACAATCTTCCCCTGAATGACTTTTGGGTAAATAATGAAATTAAGGCAGAAATCAGTAAGTTCTTTGGAGCTAATGAAAACAAAGATACAACATATCAGTATATCTGGAACACAGCTAAGGCAGTATTAAGAGAAAAATTAATAGTACTCAATGCCCAAATCATAAAGCTATAAGAGTCTTAAATTAACAACATCACAACTAAAAGAATTAGAGAAGCAAGAACAAATGATAAGAAGTAACCAAAATAAAAACTGAACTGAAGGAGATTGAGATATGGAAAATCATTCAAAAGATCAATGACTCAAGGAGCTGTTTTTTTTTTTTAGGCCCCTAGCTAGAAGAATAAAGAAGGAAAGACAGAATATTCAAATAAACACAATAAGAAAAGACAAGGGTGATATTACCACTCACCCCACAGAAACACAAATAACAATCAGAGACTACTATGGGAACCTCTATGCACACAAACTAGAATATATATAAGAAATGAATAAATTACTGTACACATACAGCCTCTCAAGACTGAACCAGTAAGAAATTGATTCCCTTTACAAACCTAAAATAATCAGCGTCAAACTGTAATCATTAATTAATAGCCTGCCAACCAAAAAAAGGCCAGAGCCAGACAGATGCACAGTAGAATTCTACCAGTTGTAAATAGAAGACGTGGTACCATTCCTGCTGAAATTCTTTCAAAAAATTGAGAAGGAGGGACTCCTTTCTAGCTCATTATATGAGACCAGCATTATATGAGTCCTGATACCAAATCTGGCAGAGCCACAACAACATCAAAAAGAAAACTTCAGACCAATGTTCTTGATGAACATTAATGCAAAAATCCTCAGCAAAATACTTGCAAAATGATTCCAGGAGCATATCAAAGAGATAATTCACCATGATCAAATGGGCTCCATTCCTGGGATGCAGGGTTGATTCAACATACACAAATCAATATATGTGATTCATTACATAAACAGAAGTAAAGACAAAAACCACATGAATATCTCAATAGATGCAAAAAAGGTTTTTTATAAAATTCAACATTCTTGCATGTTAAAAGCTCTTAATAAACTAGATATTGAAGGAATATACCTCAAACTAGAAGGGTCATCTATGACAAACTACAGGTAACATCATACTGAATGGGAAAAAGCTGGAAGCACTCGCCTTGAAAACCAGCATGAGATAAGGATGCCCCGCCTCAACACTCCCGTTCAACATACTCCTGGAGGTCCCGGCCGAAGCAATCAGGGAAAAGAAAGAAAGAAAGGCATCCAGATAGGAAGGGAGGAAGTCACACTATTTTGGTTTGCAGACAACATTATTCTATATCTAAAAAAAATCCCATAAATTCAGCCCCAAAGCTTCTTCAGATGATAAATAACTTCAGCAAAATTTCAGGATACAAAGATCAGTATACAAAAATCACTAGCATTCCTAAATGCAAACAACAGCCGAGTCAAGAGCCAAATCAGGAGTGCAGTCCCATTCACAATGGCCATAAAAAGAAGAAAACACCTAGGAATACAGCAAATGAGGGAGGAGAAAAATCTCTATAATGAGAATTACAAAACAGTGCTCAAAGAAATCAGAGAAGACACAAACGGAAAAACATTCCATGCCCATGGATAGGAAAAATCACTGTCATTAAAATTACCATACTGTTTAAAGCAATCAATCCTATCCCTATTAAATTTCCCGATGGCATTCTTCACAGAACTGGAAAAAACTATTTTGAAATTCATATAGAACCACAAAAGAGCCCTAATAGACAAGGACACCTAAGGAAAAACCACAGCTGGAAGCATCATGCCACCTGACTTCAAACTAATGCAGGGCTGCAGTAACCAAAACAGCACGGTACTGGCACAAAAACAGACACACAGACCAGAACAATTCAACAGAATAGAGAGCCCAGAAATAAGGCCACACACCTACAACCATCTGATCTTCAACAAAGCTGACAAAAACAAACCATTGGAAAAAGGATTCCCTATTCAATCAATACTGAGAGGATAACTGCCTAGTCATATGCAGAAGATTGAAACTGTACCTCTTCCTTACACCACATACAAAAATAAACTCAGGATGGACTAAAGACTGAAATGTAAAACCCAAAACTGCAAAATCTCTGGAAGACAACCTAGGCAATACCATCCCAGACATAGAAATAGGCAAAGATTCCATGACGAAAATGCCAAAACATTTGCCACAAAAGTAAAACTTGACTAATGGAACCTAATTAAACTAAAGTTCTGCCAGCAAAAGATACTATCAACGGAGTAAACAAACTACAGGGTGAACAGACAAGCTACAGGATGGGAGAAAATATTTGTGAGCTATGAATCTGACAAAACTCTAATATCCAGCATCTATAAGAAACTTATCTACAAGAAGAAACAAATATACGAGAAAAAAAATCTACAAGAAGAAAAGAAACAAATTTACAAGAAATATCTAACAACTCCATTCAAAAGTGTACAAAGAACATGAACAGGCACTTCTCCATGGAAGACATACATGTAGTGAACAAGCATATGAAAAAACGCTCAATATCTTGAACCCGGGAGGTGGAAGTTGCAGTGAGCCGAGGTTGTGCCACCGCACTCCAGCCTGGTGCCTGGTGACAGAGTGAGCCTTTGTCTCAAAAACAAAAAACAAACAAACAAAAAGAATTAGGTCCTGAAAGAAGTGACTGATAAATAGGGAATTCTATACATTTTAGAAGAGATTTGTACACTTAAGCATTTGATTAATGTGAGCTGGTCCTAGATGAGGACACAGCCTGACACATATTTGGTCACTTAGTTTTTTCTTACATTGGAAGTATTTTCACAGTATATAATGCTTCATAATTTACTTCTACCTTACAAAAATAACTATAATAACTTTATACTTACATTCAAAAACTGTGACTTTCACTGTTATCTATGGGATCATAAAACTATAGATACTTTTGAGATAAAAAGCAAAAGGAAAAATGCCAGGCGTGGTGGCTTGCACCTGAAACTCCAGCAATTTGGGCAGCCAAGGTGGGAGGATCCTTTGAGCCCAGGAGTTTGAGACTAGCCTGGGCTGTCGCAAAGACATAGTGAGACCCCCATCTTTATGAAAAAATGTAACAATAAAATATCCAGGTGTGGTGGTGCCTGCCTGTAGTCCCAGCTACTCTGGAGACTGAGGTGGGAGGATTGATTAAGCCCAGGAGCTTAAGGCAGTGGGGAGTCATGATCAGGCCACTGCACTCCAGCCTGGGTGACAGAGTGAAACTAGCATAGTGAGGGCATCCTTAAATGAGCAGCAATTAGAAAAAAGGTGAGCTCAGATTATGATAACTTTATAATTAAGTCAGTAGATCTATCTTTAACTGATGGGAACATAGGTAATATTTACTTTCTAATGAGTGATATAAAATGTGGATTTTTGAAACAAAGTAGCTTAAGGTCCTGAAATATGAAACAAAATTTTAGATTAATCTCTGGAGGTTTGGCAAGTCATTAAACAGGTTTGTACTGAAACTCTCACTCATAATAATTTGAAGTAATACACTAGAAATAAATTTAAATTAGTACATTTGGCTTAAATGTCTTATATGTTATTTTTATACCATATAATTTACCAAAGAGTACAAATTGGAGTTTTCTAGGATTTGCACAGTTGGGCAGCTAATTCTGCTAATTTCACAATATTTTCATTATCCCAAAATAGGCTCATTTGTAGTTATTTTCTATCTTTCACCCAACCCTAGGCAAACAGTCTTCTATTTTCAGTCTCTGTGTTCTGGAACGTGGAGTTATTTATGTGTAGTTTCCAGAGCAGAGACTGAAAGTCGATATGTTCTCGTGACTGACTTCTTTTGCCCAGCATATTGTTTTTGAAGTTCATCCACGGGTTGGGCTTACTAGTATTTTGTTCAGGATTTTATGTATCTTTTAAGAATATCAGTATGTGGTTTTATTTCTTGTGATGTCTTTAGAGAGTCTTGTTATAAGTCACTTGATATAGTCACCTGGTATAATTAGATGGGAAGTGTTCCTTCAGCTTCCAGGTTTTGGAAGAGTTCATGTTAATGCCTTTTTCTTTTTTTCTTTTTTTTTTTGAGATGGAGTCTCACTCTGTTTCCCAGGCTGGAGTGCATTGATGCGATATCTGCTCACTGCAACCTCTGCCTCCCAGAATCAAGTGATTCTCCTGCCTCAGCCTCCCTAGTAGTTGGGATTACATGTGCATGCCACCATGCCTGGCTAATTGTTTTTTTTAGTAGAGACGAGGTTTCACCATGTTGGTCAGGCAGGTCTCAAACTCCTGACCTCATTATCCATTTGCCTCGGCCTCCCAAAGTGCTGGGATTACAGGTGTGAGCCACCGCACTTGGTCGTTAATGCCTTTTTAAATATTTGGTCAAATGAACCAGAGGAGCTATCTGAGCCTGGATTTTTTTTAAAGAAAGTTTTTAAAAATAACCTTTTAAAAGTTTTCTATAGGTTAACTAAGATTCTTTTTTTCATAATAGAGTTTATTGGTTGAGCATCAGTACAGACATTTCAATTTGTACATAATTCTTAACATCCATACCAAAAATCTAAAAAAATATGTATTGTAATTCCTTTTAAAAGTTATTCCAGGCTGGATGCAGAGGAGCATGCCTTTAATCTGAGCACTTTGGGAAGCTGAGGTGGGTGGATCAAGAGGTCAGGAGTTTGAGACCAGCCTGACCAACATGGTGAAACCTGTCTCTACTAAAAAATACAAAAAAAAAAAAAAATTAGCTGGACGTGGTGGTGCACACCTGTAATCCCAGCTACTCAGAAGGCTGAAGCAAGAGAATCACTTGAACCTGGGAGGTGGAGGTTGCAGTGAGCTCACACCACTGCACTCCAGCCTGGGCAACAGAGCAAGACTCCATCTCGGAAAAAAAAAAAAGTTATATCAGGACTTTCCAGCTTAAAATTTGGAAGCAAATTTTCCTTAAGCGGTTTCAAATACTAATATCTTTACATGTTAATAAGCTGTCATATATGTCCTACCAATTCACAACTGAATAGCACATATAGTACATATTCAAATTTTTAATCTTTCACAGTACAGTAACAAAGTTATTAGGAAAACAGGACTACCACAACATAAATGTTACAGAGTACACACAATTCTGACAGAGAGAGCCATGATCAAGTCATGGTTTTCTTTAGGAAACAATTCTACTACATGAGAATAGAAGTAACTTAAAATGTTCAAGACATTAAATGCAGGACTGACTCCATATTGCCATCTAATATGCTTTGTATTGCAGGATATAAAAACTAACTCCCCATCTATGGAATGTTAAGATGACACTCTGTACAGTCAAAGCCTCCCGTAATTCAATATCCCACACTATTTTCTGGTTGTACAAAAAACAACCCGTGAATGATTTCACCTCTTAAAAAAAAGCATTTACACTTAGAACAGAGGATGAAGCGGTGGGATTCCCTCCTTCTTAAAAATGTTTCTGGAACTACTAAAAAATTTGCATTTACAAAATAGTTGTTGAAAATATTCCTCTGGATTATACAAGAAGGAGACAGGGATCGCTGATAAGACATGGTGTATGATATTCATCAGACTTGGCTTCTTTCTCTCCCGCCTCATGAGAGGCTGGACTCTCCTCCGTGTTCGTTCCCCGTTTTCTGCAGGTAACCCTCTGGTTTCTTGGTTAGCCACTTCGGCCTGTTTCCCCATGGCTCCTCTTTTCTCTTTGGTTTGCACTTCTTTCTCTGAAGGTTTCTCCTTTGCTGCTGCCTTTTTCGTCTTTGCTTCCACTTTTGCAGGAGCAGAGTTAGCTGGCAGCAGCGCCGATCTCCTCGTGGGCGCTTCCTTGGCGGCCCCTTCGTTGGAACTGGCCTTCCTCTTGGGCATCCTGGCGGCAGGGAGGGCGCCTGCTGGGTGCCGGAGGGCCAGGGCGCTGCAAGAGCCTTCGCCAAGGTTGGCGCTGCCACTGCCTCCGGAGCCCCAGCGCGAAGAATTTCTATTTCTTCTTAAGTTGGTTTTGGCAGTTTGTATATTTATAGAAATTTGTTTATATCATCTAGGCAATCTATTTCGTTGACGTGTAATTTTTCATAGTATTCCCTATATCATGTTTTGGGTTTTTTGTTTTTTTTTTCCAGTAAGTTTCCTGCTAATTACCATTTTAGTTATGTGAGGCTTTTCTCCTATTATCTTGGTCAGTGTAGCTAAACATTTGTCAGATTTGATGATCTTCTTAAAGAACTCATTTCTGGGTTTGATTATTTTCTCTATCATTTTTGTATTCTCTGTTTTATTTAGATCCTCTCTGTATGACTTCCTCCCTTCTGCTAGCTGTGTGTTAATATGATCTTTATGTACATTCTTAAGGGGGAAAGTTAGATTATTGGTTAGAAATGTTTCCTCTTTTTCAATATAAGTGGGTAAAGCTATATAGGTGCACTTAATGTTGTCCCAGATCTCTCGAGTTTCATTCAATTTTTTAATTTCTTTTTCTCTGTGTTCTTAAGATTGCATAATCTCTATTGATCTATCTTCAAATTGACTGCTTCTTTCTTCTGCCAATTTCAATCTACTGTCAAGCCCCTGTAGTGAACTTTCCATTTTATTTACTTTATTTTTCAACTTTAGAATTTCACTTTAGTTTTTCTTTATTTTATAATTTCTATAAATGTGTTGATATTCTCTTTTGATAAGAAATTGTCATACCTCATCTAGTAGATGATTTTCTTAGTTCTTAGGCCATAATTATAAAAGATACCCAAAGTTTTTATGTGATAAGTCTGGCATCTGGGACCTATCACAGGGCACACCTGTTGCTTGCTTTTTTCCCATGTGTGTGGCTGACATTATCCTACTTATTTAGATGTTTCAATTGTGTGTCTATTACTGGGCATTTCAGGTAGTATTTTTCAGCAAGGCCAGACACCAAACCACCTCCCCACAAGCTGTGCAGTGCTTACTATTGTTCTGGTTGCTGCTGATTATTTATTCAGTGACCTCATTGAACAATAAACTCTATATTCTGTTGTATGTGTGCACTGAAGTTTGTTCAGTTATCTTAGAAGTCAGTAATCATCGGTTAGGGATTTCCTTAAGTGTCTAGATGCACTCGTCTCTTGGGCTTTATCAAGGAGCTCTGTGTGCGTGTTGGGGCGTGTGTTTAGTGTTGGGGCCGGCACCTTGCAGCGCTGACTTACCTATCACTTCCTGCTTGTGCTGAGCCTCAAAACTGGTCAGACATGAAAGGTCAGGACTTTCTCTGATCTTTTGTGGACACTTTCACATATACACAATCCTGCACACAGATATTGTCTTCCTGATTCCTAGGAATATGTCTGATATTTTCTAATCTCCATATATGTGTATCTTATTCCCTGTCTTTTTAAAAGAATTTTGGTTAACTGCTTGTTTTTCTTAACTGTTGTTTCTGCTTCAGGGGGCTACTGTGTTAAATAATCACTGTTAATTTTCCTTAACAAATATCCTCAGGGAAAAGACTCTTCGACTGAGTGTGCTCCGAGTCAGGTCAAACAAACACAAACCCCATAAATTGGGGCTTCTAGGGAATTTTCAGACAAGTCAAATAATGAGAAATCTCTAGAAGTGATACTTCTAGGGGAGCTCTAAATTCACCTGGCTACTCTGCTGGCTCCTAGATGGATGATGTTCATCATGACTGCAGACCTGTTACTTCTAGGGGAGCTCTAAATTCACCTGTCTGCCCTGGTGGCTCCTAGGCAGATGATGTTCAGCATGACTGCAGACCTGTTGGTTTCTAGGCCATGGTGGAGCTGGAGAGAAGGACACAATAATTAGGTAAGTTAAGTGCCACACGGCTGGCTGACTGACTGAGCTTCAGTAGTTTTCTTGAATAAACACTTCTAGAATTGTTGCAAGTTTTGAATAATTTCTAGAGTTGTAAAAAGTGATTTTATCCATTTCTTCCAGTACTGTCTTTGCTTTTATGAAGGAGAATTACATCAGAGACTTTCTTTTGCAATTTCTGTCGATATAGCTTGTTTTCTTTTTTCTTTTTTTGCCAGAGTTTCACTCTTTCACCCAGGCTGGAGTGTAGTGGCTCGATCTTGGCTCAATGCAACCCTCGCCTCCTGGGTTCAAGTGATTCTCCTGCCTCAGCCTCTTGAGTAGCTGCAATTACAGGCATGCACCACCATACCTGGCTAATTTTTGTATTTTTACTAAAGACGGGGGTCTTACCATGTTAGCCAGACTGATCTCGAACTCTGATCTCAGGCGATCTGCCCACCCTGGCCTCCCAAAGTGCTGTGATTATAGGCGTGAGCCACTGTGCCTGGCCACTCACTTTGTATTTTACTTGAAAAACACTCTAAATGCATGAAGAAATGTCTGGGTCAGCAGTCATTGTTAGTCGTACACACCTACCCTGGCAATGTGGCATATATATCCCTCACAAATATTTCAGACTACATGTAGACACTGAATGCGAGAGGGCGATATATTCATCTGGAGCCTGTACTGATGCCTGTTTAGGACCACAGTGGTGTACACGGAGGACCACGTCGGGAGATTCATCTCTCTGTGGTGCCGCTTGTCCTGGAGCCCTGGGACTGGGATCCTACCGTCAGAACTGGTTGGAAATAAGATTATTTACATAAATGTTTCAGTCAGATTATGAGTTTAAGATGAAGGAATAAGAAAGTAACAGTGCAACAAATGGATGTTTTTGGAAATCAAAGCTCTCTTTTGAAGTGTGCACAGTGTGTAGCAAATAATCATTGCACAAGTGTCTTTTCAGTAAACACCCACACAGAGAATAATTGCAGTCAATAGTGTTATTGCTCAAATGGGAAGGACAGAAATATGGTATTGGTACAAATTCTCAAAGCAGAAAGAAAATGACTATCATTATATCATCTGGCTTCAACCTGAGTTATTTCAGTCCATTTACTGAAAGTTTTCAAATGTGGACACATTCCTTTTCTTTGTGATATTTTAAATCAGTTTTCAGTGAATTGAGAGCATCTGGCTTGGGGTTAAGGAAAAATTATCATGGCATTCATTTTTGAATGGAATCTTAATTCATTTGCAACAGAAAAAATAAATTAGACCC
The DNA here is from genome assembly GCA_963574635.1 of Cheracebus regulus. NCBI lineage: Eukaryota > Metazoa > Chordata > Mammalia > Primates > Pitheciidae > Cheracebus > Cheracebus regulus. The sequence continues at coordinate 22,986 of CAUYQU010087886.1, forward strand.
TTTTCAGGGAACAGATGATAAAGACTAGGCTTGTCTATTTTCACAATAACAAAGAAATTGGTCATTCATTAACACAAAAATTGTCCTGACCATGCATATAGCTTCTGACCTGCTTTTCAACACTCCTTCAGAATAAATACAATTTATCAAATTACTTCCCGACTCTATTCTAGATAACAATAAAAACAGCTAGCATTCATTTTGTGCCTGCCTGAATCTAGGTTCTGGGTAAATGCTTTCTGACATTATTTCCTTTAGTAGTCACATAAATTCTACAAGGCAGATATTTTTAATTCAAATTTTCTATATGGATAGGAGAGTCTGAGACCTATAAAGGATAAATTATCTAACACATACACAATAAATAATAGAATAACATCTTGAATCCTGATGTTTCATTTTTATGCAGTGTTCCCCAAACTTATGCTTAATTGTGAAGCTTATCATTGTTCCTTTCAACATCTGTGAATGAAAATGTAGCAAGCTGATTATTCCCCAGAATAGTCACAGAAGAAAATATTCATCAGTTTCTATAGTGACCACTTTTTGAGGTAAGAGATTGAACAATAAAAAGAGTGACAGAAATGCAAATGTTTAGGTCTAATTCGCAGACAGGATAACAGCTACTAATATAAGTTTGGGAACTTTATTTAGCCTCCTTACGCCTTAGCTTTTTTCCAAAGTGGAGTTTAGGAGGCTTCTAATTTCATTTAATACAGAGGTTCAGGGATATAACTTAGACATAGGATGTCTTGAAAAAATGGATAAAGTTTATTTCTCTTATTTAGGAAATAATTGCTAACCTTAAAATAATTCTGTCATTGCAGCATGTGCTTGATTTTTTCTGTTAGTTATTCCTTCATTCTGATAACTAATACTTGTAAAAAATAGTATTGGGATTGGAGTGCAGAAAATAAAGTATTTTTTTTAGAAGAAGTAATACTAGTTAAATGCGTCCTTGATTCAGGAAATACTTTGCATTTCTTTTCTTTGTGAAGAAATAACATTTTTAAAAAGCAAACGTAAAGCTAAAAGAGTATGCTTCTGTATTTCAATGCATTCTTTATATGATAATTAAAATTAGAATTACATAGTCTTGAAAATGAGAGGAGGATATTAGATTTCTAGACCAAGATATCAGATTTGCCAAGTTTTCTTTCCAGAAATGCTTTAGCTTGTATAATTTTTAAAAATTAAAGTGAATTAAGACATAGTTGTGGAAAAATGCCCAAGTCCTGCCAATATTTCTGTCTTAGATGAAAGAATGCAGTTATTTAGGAAGAAGGACCATTGATCAGAAGTCACAGACTGAGTTAGTTGGAGTTGAAGAGCTGGCTGGGCTCCTGAATTCTGGTGAGAATGTTGACTTGGCACAGGCCCAAGGTTGTTCTCATTTCAGTACATGATTGATCCATTAAGAAAGATCTTACAAAAGATACATGATACAAATCATACAGGTCTATGACAAGATTCCCTGATGTCTCCCATAGTTCTCATATATGTGCTTCCAAATTAAGCAGCTAAATTAGATTGTAATACAACATGTCAGAAGATAATAGGGTCTTTTTAAGCAGTTTGCCTATTAAATTACCCGACTGGGTGACACACCATACTAGCATACAAAGTATATCTACAAACATATAAGGCATTTCTTTTGACTCACTGTTAAGTCATTTCACATTTTATTTTTAACTGTGTCATTTGTCTTCAGCAAGCCTAGTAATGACCATCAGTGTTGGTTGAGAGCTGCCTTTAAAGGGTATTGCTAAGCAGATGAATAATACCGTTTCAGTGAATACTACAAAAATGGCTCTGAAGATGTTTATCTTATTACTGCCATATTCTCAGAAATTAGAAAGATACCTAACACATTGCTATCAATAAACATTTAATGATTGACAATTGACAAACTGGATTTTTGTTTTGTTTTGATACAGGGTCTCACTCTGTCTCCCAGGTTTGACAACTGACAATCTGGATTTTTTTTTTTTTTTTTTTTGATACAGGGTCTCACTTTGATACAGGGTCTCACTGCACTCTCAGAGTGCAGTGGCGTTATCTTGGCTCACTGCAACGACCCATTCCCAGGTTTAAGCGATTCTCCTGCCTCAGCCTCTAGAGTAGCTGGGATTACAGGCGCGTGCCACCACGCCCAGCTAATTTTTGCATTTTTAGTAGAGATGGGTTTCACCATATTGACCGGGCCGGTCTCAAATTCCTGACCTCAAGGGATCTACCTTCCTTGGCCTCTCAAAGTGCTGGGATTACAGGCCTGAGCCACTGCGCCCAGCTTACAAATTGGATCTTTTCCAAAACACAATTAAATAAAATTTAATTTTCCAAAACACAATTAAATAAAATTGTGAAAGGTTGTGTTTTCCAAAAATGATATAGCAATATTTCCAGAACTTTTTGTCCTTCAAAACCTTGCCATTCTTCATCATGAAACGGAGTCTGTTTCCACTCCACTTCAAACTAGGTGAGTTTATGACCGCTTTGGGCACAGTGGATGGTGGAAGAGATGCAACAAGACAACCAAGGCTCAATCGTAAGAATAGTAGAGGTTTACCCAGCACTCCTCTCTCTCTTTCTCTCTCTGTCCCATGGGTGTTCACCGTTGGAACCTAGCCAACATGCTGTGAGGGAGAGGAAGCTACATGCAAGAGCTCAATATAAGTGTTTTGAGACAGCCCCAGCAAATGTCTCAGCTGCCAACCAGCATAACCACCCAGCATAGGAATGGATACATCTTTATTTCCAGTCCCTGGGCTTTGACTCTTCCAGCTGAGGACCCAGATACTCTGAAGAAGAGACATACTCTGCCCTCTCCAAATTCCTGACCCATAGACTCTGTGAGTATTAAGTAGTTTTATATTCACCATTTTTAGACAGTTTGTTCTGTAGCCATAGTAACTGGAAGAATAATTAATATAATTTACAAAGACAAACAGTAGACAGAAAATCATGGAAAATCTAAATCATTTGCAATTAAATAATGATATAGCTTTCACAGTGCTATTATAAATATTTTGACATAAAAGTTATATGAAATTTTTACTGTTGACTGCTGCAAGCTCTTTAAGCTTCAGTGTTTTAGTCATCTTAATGTTTGGCCTGTATGTGTCTAGGTGCATGTCTTTTACTATTCTCATCACCCTGACTACATTATAAGCTCCCTGCAGGCAGTGATGATATCCATTATTTTGATCAACATTATATTTTCACCGTGCCTGACAAATAGTACAAATTAAGTACATGTTTGTTAAGTGGAATAAGAAATATCCTTTTGCATCATTTCTATATGACACTAGTGCTTTTTTTCATCTAAAGTTGTAAACTTAATTTTTGACTCCCCAAATTGTGTATTTCCTCATTTTTCAACTCATATCCATTGTGAATCCTAGTCTTCCAAAGAATTATAGCTGAATTTTTGCAAAATTGTATGTTTTCTGGTTCTGTTAGGATACATTATTTGACTTCTTTATGATTGGAGAACAATTGTGCTATTCTCTTCTGGTAAGTAAGTAATCAGACGTATTAACCACTTCTGATTATCCCTAGGCCAGTTAGAGACCAAACACTTGGCCGTGAGCTGCCGTGTTGCTGTGAAGGCTGAACTGCCTGCCTGTCATGAACAGCACGTGTCTGACTCATCAAGGGTTTCATCATCCAGGGGAAGTTATGCCTGAGATTGGGCAGAAGTAAGTAATTATCATCACTAAATGACTCAGATTTCCAGAGCGTATACTCCTGGTGCATTGTTTTCCTTCTCACAACCTGCATCAAATATTCTCTGTGAACTGCTGACTGAGGATGAAAAATTGCTCCTGGTTTTCAGATTGTTCTCCACAGTATTCTGTTACCATCCAGCAGCAAACATCTGAATGGCTGCAGTGTCACTCAGGCGTCATCCTGAAGAACAGTGATGGGGGGAAACACTGCTCTGCATTCCCCATCCAGTGGGTAGCACTTTGAGCAGGGCACCGAGTGATTCTTTTTGCCTAGAAAGATAGGGAGCCTCACTGATTCAGAAACAACAGGCCATTGTCTGGCTCAATAATCAGCAAGTTTGAGGGAATATATTTGGAAAACCAGTGGAAAGGTTTTAAGAAAAGATGTGAAATGACCTTTTCAAAGAGGCACAGAGAGTGAAAAAATTTGTGTTTTATGTAAATACTCACTAAATAGCAGTCTTAGTAGCAAAGAGTTTTAGTAGTCAGATGGACAAGATGAGCTGTTAAGTAGATGCCAGGTAGCTTCTTGCCTCAGAGGCCCCTAAACTCAGCTAATGGCCTCATGAGCAAACTGTGCCTGACAACAGGAATAGGCCTTACACCTGGACTCCGCAGCATGGATTTCCTCTCTCAAAATCTATCTGGTTACCACTGCAGATTGCTTAGCTTACCAAGAGCAAGCCCACAGCCTGTGAATGGCACCGTTTTCTCAGTAGACAATCCGGCTACTTGGCAGATTGACTACATTGAGTAACTTTCTGCAGTGAGATAGGTACTTATTCGAGATATGGCTATGCCCTCCTTCTCTGACCAAAGCACTTCTGCCAAAATCTCCTTTTGTGAGTTTATCGAACACATTATTCAATGTCATCCTAATCCACACTACATTGATTCTGAACATGTGAGTGACTTTATAGTAAATAAAGTGCAGCACAAGCACATGTTCATGGATTCACTGGTCCTACCACATTCTTTATCATTTTGACACAGCTAGACCAATAGAATGGTGAGAGGGCTCTTGTTTTTTTGTTTAGTTTTGTTTTAATTTTCGATGTTTTTCAAAATGTGATTTATTTCAGATAAGTTTTAGATTTATAGAAAAATTGACAGATAGTACAGGGAGTTCCCCCATCTAATTTCTCCCATTGTCAACATATTCCATATAGTACATTTGTTACAATGAATGAACCAATACTAATAATTACTATTAACTAACTCCATACTTTATTCAGATTTTCTTTTTTATTAGTTTCTTCACGTGTTTTGTCTTTCTGAATGACACCAGTGGCTGGCAACACTTTGTGAGACTGAATCAGCACTGAGAATATGGTGCTCGTCCCCCCATCACTGGAATCTACAGGTGTAGGTTCTTGATGTGGAACTCAGAGTGGCTTATTTTCTCATTACTCTAAAGACCTACCAGCAATATTTTTGTTTCCCATCTTTATTATTTTGGACCCTGCTGATTTAGAATTTTTGCTCCCAAGGATTAAATACTTCTATCAGAAAATACAATGGTTTCATTAAATTAAAAGCTTTAGAAGGATTCCAGTCAGTAGGTTCCTCAGGCCAGTGAAATCAACTGGCAAATGTAATTACTACATGGGTTAGAGTGATTGTTCCTTGATATCAGAAGGAAGTTGAATCTCTATTTCACAACAGGAGTAGGAAGAAGCTTGGAACTCAGGAAATCCTTCTTAGTTCTCACAGGTCCTTTGATAAATGTGAATGCTAAACTACAGTAGCCCATGCAGGCAGAACTTTTAATGAACAGACCCATCATTGATGAAGACTTTGATTACTTCTCCAGGTAAGAAACCATGACCAGCTGATGGACTTTCTAAAAGTGAAGGGAGTATGGGTAAAGAAAGAATTTACAGATAATAACTATAACCAACTGAATAGTTATATAAATGAGAACTATAGTACTTATGAATATTTGTTCATTGTTTAATATGAATATGTTTGTGTGTATACCAACTTTCTTTCATTTTCTCTCCTTTATGGACCTATTTTTAACCGAATATTTGTTAAAGTGGATCATCCTATATCTCAGTATATACGTTGTAAAATATCAAATGACTCAACTAAAGAAATGAAAACAACCCAATGACTATGTCACAGAACTTTACATACGCTTTTTTTTATTGCCATGTTTTTTTATTGTATGAGGGACAATTGTGTCCTAACTGAGCATAACTTTACTATTGTCATTGTTTGAAAGTTAAAAATTGTGAAATCAGGTAGCCAGATGCCATCGTTGGGCTATGCTGGCTTGTTCTATTATTGACTTAATTTAACTGGAAATTATATTTTCCAGAATTGATTTTAGTGTATGATTGGATCAAAGAAGAAGCTACATCAGATTTGGAGGGCAGAAGTTATGCAAGGGCAATCCCTCTTAGAAAGTTGCCCTGATTCCATGGGAAACTTGACTGAAACTAAAGTTCCCGCTCATCTTCTCCCTTCTCTGCAGTACTCCCAAGTGATTAGCACTGGCCCAGACTTATTACCAGAAACCCTCCTCTGAATCACAGATGGAGCAGCTTCCCAAAGACCACTCTACTAGTAATTTATTTGAAGTCCCACTTCAGCAGTTAGACATCCCAGGCTTCTTTGATTGCCTTATTGGTAACTCCTCTTATACCCAAAAGTCTCCATTTAAATTTCCTCTTTACAAGGTTTTCCAACAATTTCAGCAAGGTCTAATTGCTTTGTGAAATCCTTTATTGAATAACTTATATATGTTCTACTTCCTTGATTAAACTTTGTCTACTGAATGCATGAAACAATGAAGATCACTTGCAAGGACGAATGTGTGGGTAATGCTCAAATAAGTTTGACTAAATAAAGCGACACTAATAACTATTTTTATGGGTTTGATTGCATAAATAGTAACAAAATATTTATGAAAAGAATAAAAAGGAGGGATAATCAATGGAGGTGGCTTTCGTGATTTATTTAGGAAAAGACAAAAGTATTAATTTAAAGAAAAGTCTAATGAATCAAATGTGTATGTGAAATTCTCTTGAAGCCATAACATAAACAGTAACCAAAATGAGGAGATAAAATAAAACAACTTAATAAAAACTTGCATTATCCCAAAGGAAATCAGAAAAGAGGGAAACCAAAAAGAGAGAGAAGATAATTTTTGAAAATCAATGAAAATATGATACAGTTAGAACCAAACTATGTCAATAATTACACTAAATGTATATAAATTAATTTTTCCAATTAAAAGACAAATATTGTCAGGTTCAATGTCAAAAAAAAGACACAATTGTTGGTTGTTTATAAGAAACACAATATGGAAGACACAAATAACAAATAAATTCATGGAAAAGACACAGAACATAAATAATACTTAAAATATGTTTTTGTGACTTTATTAGGAATTGGGCACCAGAGACTTTAAACAAGCAGTATTACTTATAAAGGCAGATAAGTTATAATGATGAATGAGATAATTCAAAAGAAAAATATTGTAATCCTAAAATCTTAAGATCTTAAAATCATATCTTTAAATTTTAAAGCTAAAATTGTCAGACCAAACATAAGAAATCGACACACACACAGACATTGTTGTAAATTTTAACACATTTCCCTTAATAATTGTTAAATGAAGTAGAAAGAGTAGTAAACATACAGAAAATTGAACATGATTATTCAAGTTAACCTATTTGACATAAAAATAATATTACATCCTAAATCTCCAAGATACATTAGTTTCAATTGCAAGTGGAACATTTATTGAAAGAAACTATATACTGTGCCACACAACAAATCTCAACCAATTAAAAAGAATAGAAACATGCAAACCCTGTTTTTTGATTACAGGTGAAATAAACAAAAAAATGAATCACAAAAAGATATCCTAAAAATACTTCACATTTAGAAATTATGCAACACCTTCGAAACAATCAATGAAAAATGAGAAGACAAAGTAAGAAATACGTTGTGCTAATTTTGAACATAAATAAAACATAGGAAAACATTAGTGAGGCAGCCAAAACAGTGGCTAATTTGTAGCGAGAAGTATAAAGAACAAAAGAGGGTGAATACACATTACTAATATAAGAAATGGAAAACTGGACAAAAACATGTACATATTAATATTACATGCATATTAGTAATCTGGGACAATTGTAAAGAAGTTTTTGAGTGAAAAACACAACAATAGGCTAATAAAAGTAAACACAGAAGGATCTCAAAAAAAAAGTATGTTTGTTAAAAAATTTTCATTCATAATTAAAACTCCTTCCAACACAAAATCTCCAAACCAAGATTGCCTGATTTCTATCAAAACATTTGAGAAACAGCTTTCAAACTCACACAAATTCTTAGAGAAATCCATACAGGAAGGAACACTTCTCTACTTGTTTTATGAAGCCAGCATAATTCAGATAGTGATATATGAAAAGTAGTTATAAAAGGAAGGAAAGGAAAAAGGAAGGAAGGAAAGGAGGGAGGGAGAGAGGGAGAGAGGAGAAAAAAAATTTACCAACCAATATCTCTCATGAGCATTAACTCAAAAACACAAAATATTAGCAAAGTAGTTTCAGAGAATTCTCAGAAAAGTAGTACACCAACTGGTGTTTTTCTTGGCAGTGCAACTGAGTTTAACATTGAAAAATCAATCAGGCTGGGCACGGTGGCTCATGCCTATAATCCCAGTACTTCTGGAGGCCAAGACGGGCAGATTGCTTGAGGTCAGAAGTTTGAGACCAGCCTGACTAACATGGTGAAACCCCATCTCTACTAAAGATACGAAAATTAGCTGGGCATGATGGTGCATGCCTGTAATCCCAGCTACTTGGGAGGCTGAGGCAGGAGAGTCACTTGAACCCAGGAAGCAGAGGCTATAGTTAGCTGAGATCTCACCACTGCACTAGTCTGCATGAGAGAGTAAGACTGCCTCAAAAAAAAAAAAAAAATCAGTGCAATGCCACATGAACAGACTATAAAGGAAAACACTCAACAGGTTCTGAAATGCATTTGCTAAATTCAACATACATTATTAATAAGCTCCCATAGGAAAATAGAGATGGAAAGAGACTTTCTTATTTGATAGGAGGTATCTACAAAAGCTACACCTATCATAAATGTGAAATTGTGGTAAAAGGACAAAGATGACTACCATGACTTATATTAAACATTGTACTGGAGGTCCTAACCAAAGCAATAGGACATGCAAAATAATTAAGCAGTATAAAGATAGGTGAGAAAGCACTAAATAAATCTTTATTTGTAGTTGACACAGTTGTTCACAGAAAATACAAACGAATCTTCAGAAAACTGGTTATACTTAGCAAGCACCTGTAAATTCACTAAATGAGTCAATTCAGCAGGGTACTGGATTCACAGTCAATATACAAAAGGTAATTCTAACTAGCAAAAATAACAGTAATTTAAAAAAATACTATTTATTATAGCATTAAAATTTTAAATACCTGTGATTCAACCTAGCAATGATATGCAAGATTTTCATATCAAAAACTACAAAACATCACTGGGAGAAATTAAAGAAGCTATCATCTTCTTGATGGATTGGAATATTCAATCTTGTTAGGATGTCCATTCTCCCCAAAATGTACTTATACATTCAATGATATCCAAACTAAAGCTCCACCTTAATTTGGAAATTCACAAACTGTTTCTAAAATTTGTATGAAAATGCAAATGATCTAGAATAACCCATAAAATATTGAAAAAATATGAACAATAACAAATTTGAAGAACTTACAGTATACTTCACAACTTATGCATAACATAATACATAAATAATATAAATAATGGCCCATATGCAGAGATAAAACAGGTACTAAATAACATAAGAGAAATTTCTGGGGAGCTGAGTATGGAAACCTATTAGGTTTCCAATATTTGCTGGCATGTTTTTTCATTTGTTTTGTTGTTGTTTTTTTTTCTGCTGTTTTGTATCTTTTGCCTTTATTATAATAAAAGTTTACTGTGAGTATGTTCTGTGGAATTACATGAGTTCTTTTTTTTAATTATCTGACCCATGTGATCATTGCAAGACTTAAATAGGCATCTAAAGAGAATATAAAATTTTTCAACAGGCATTTGAATAGGTGTCCAGCATCATTAATAACCAGGAAAACTGAGTTGAAACCTTGATGAAATACCACTACAAATACATTATGACTAAAACAAACATGCCCAGAGCAAACTGAGAATATCTGTTGATGGCAAGGAGGCACTGGAACTCTTCTATGTTGTTAGTGGCATGATAAACTGGTACAGCATATTGGAAACCTGTTTGACAGTATCTATTAAAGAAAAATATATGTCTATTCTATGTTCCACCAATGCCATTCCCATACATATATAGAAATGGAATAAGTACCTCCCAAAAGGTCTTTACAATAATGCCCCAAGCAACTTGCTTCATAATATGAAGAAATTGGAAAAGTTCCAAATACCTAAAAAAAAAAAGGTATAAAAGAAATTGTGATATATTTGGTTACTATAATACTACACATTCTACTGATAAATGCATCAATAAAGTTGATTTTAATAACGTTATGTTAAACCAAAGGAGTTAGACAATTAAGTACATTGGTATTTCCATTTATTCTATATTTAAGAGCCAGCAAAAGAAGTTGACAGTCATAGAGGTAAAAATAGAGGTAAACTCTGACCTGGAGGTGTTCACTAAAATGGGGCAGGGGAGAGTTCTGGGTTGCTGGAAGTAGTTTATATCTTACCTGAGGTATGGTAAATAGATTGACTTCCCTCACCAGAAATCAAGTAATGTTATAAAGATTAAGGTACTTAAAGCAAACACCTTGATATTATAACAGGATGAAACAAATCAGTGAAACAAATAAAAGCAAACAAATTAACATTATATGAGACATTTCAAATAAGTGAGAAAAATTATTTAAGATATGATTTTAGGAAAACCAGATATCATTTAAAAATATAAATTGTCATCACTCAAGATAATATTTTCATTATATTTAAATACTAAAAAAATACAGTGGTAAAAGCACAGAAAAATAGAGAATGAACATTTTTTAATCAAATAACATACTTAAAGACAAGTTCTTTAATACAAGATTAATCAATTTCACTACAAGAAAGCTAAGAATAATCTGTACAATGAAATACACCATTAATAAAATGTAGGCAATTGGTATGCTGAGAGAAAATATTTGCAATGGTGTGTTACAGATTTTTGGAAAGGTTTAGCTGCGAACCCCCAGCAGTTAACTTTCTAGCAGTTAGGGAAGCAAGTACCTGGACTTGAAGAAAGAATCCAGGCAGTACAAGAAAACATCCACCAGACATGTGGGAAAGGTGCCCAAAGCCATACAGGTAACTGCAGGATCTAACATATTAACAGTCACCTTTCTCCAAAATTACTTCATTAATATAATTACAAAAGTACAATGGCCCAACCATTTCTTTTGTATATCTGGTGCAATTTTATATAGTGGGCTAGTAAGTATATGCTCAGACTGCTGCTCTCATAGGAGCCAATGTGGAACTTAAAAGAATGATTTCATTGAGCAGGGTCTTCTACAATGTGTGTGTTTATAATTCATGAGAATGTCACTATTTTCTTGCAAGTGTTTTATTAAACTTAACTCATAAGTCTCTACAATATCATTATAGGGAAGGTCAAGTCCATTAATTTTGTTCTTCTATTCTTAGAAACTGTATCACAGGGAGAGAACAATGATATATTTTATATCACTTAATAAAATATAGGTGAGCAAGAATAGAAAGGTTAACTGACTCTTATTCCCTGGGCAATAGGAACCTTTATGTATATAATGCAATTACAGAGATACTTAGCATTCATTTGTCCATTCTTATTTATTTTCATGTAATCCTTCTATCCTTGTATTACCATTTCTAATTTTAAAATCTAAATTTTCAAAAAAGTTACTAAGGATTTCTTAACAGTCATACAGCTTATCAATGAAGGACCACAACACTGACCTGCCTTATATTTCATTTTCTGATGCACTGTCTTCTCTTAATGTCCTGGTTGTATTCTGCAGAGGCAGCAGAATTCATCATACTTTTATTGGTTACACATCTTTGTAAAAGATAAACAAAGTGAGTGTAAGCAGAATTGTCTCATTACTATTAAATTACATTTTACCACACGGATGGATTATTGATTAATTTTCTGGTATTGCCATCAATGTTCTTTTCATTTGTACAAATTAATAGCAAGTTTCTTGAAGTCAAGAGTTAAATCTATGATTTCTTGCCAGGTGTGGTTGCTCAGGCCTGTAATTCCAGCACTTTGGAAGGCTAAGGCGGGTGGAGAGCTTGAGGCCAGGAGTTCAAGATCAGCCTAGGCAACACAGTGAAACCCAGTCTCTACTAAAATTACAAAAAGTAGCTGGCCGTGGTGGCACACGCCTGTCATCCCAGCTATTCGGGAGGCTGAGACAGGAGAACCGCTTGACCCTGGGAGGTGGAGCCTGCAGTGAGCTGAGACTGTGCTGCTGCACTCCAGCCTGGGTGACAGAGTGAGACTCCACCGAAAAAAAAAAAAAAAAACATATATCTGTGATTTCTTGTGGTTAGAAAAATTTAAGATCACAAATTGGATCTGGTATATTATATGAAAGTTAGATATAGTTATCATATCACTGGAGCAATGTATTAAGAATATTGTAAGCGGTTAAATGGGGCTTGGTAATAAAGAAAGTCATAATACATTCATTCAGATATCAGGAGAAAAGGTATTATCTGGAGAGTTTAGGTGCTGACTTGAGGCATTCAGAGTCACAATATTCACTAATCGTCTAAAAAGGTATGTAGACCATAGGAAATTACATAGTTACAGAGGTAGATGATACTGACATAGCTGTTTTACAGAGAAACGCAATGTATACATGATTATTTGCATTTCAGTTAATTGCCAAATAACAACTAGCTCTAAATTAAAGGAGGCATTTGTAAGTAATTCTTTGATTTTCCTTATAATGTGCTATCTGAACTGCATCTAACCTAACCTTCCAAGAACCCCAAATGATGTGTTCTACGCATGCCAAATGGCAGTGCACTTGGCTCAGGAAAGTATTTGCAGAGGGAGCCACCACTAGATGTTGAATATGACTGCAATGCTGGGGATGCTCCTAGGAGGAACAACAGCAAATCTGTGCTAGAGCTCTTCTTTTCCAAAGTAGCAGGAGAAAATTAATGTTGCCTGTGACGCCATGAGAAGCAGGAATGTTGCCTCCACCCAATGTGCACAGATTTACTGAATGAAATGAACAAAGAGAACATCCTGATTTACTGGATGAAACGAACAAAGAGAACACATTTCTCTCTAACAATTTCATTATAGTAACATTTGTAAGTTTCTTTTTTCTTTCTTTTTTTAAAATCTGATCTTTTATTTTATTTTCTTTCTTCTTCATACAGAATCTCACTCAGTCTCCCTGGCTGGAGTGCAGTGGTGCAATAAAAGCTCACTGCAGCCTCCACCTCCTGGGCTCAAGCAATCCTCTCACCTCAGCTTCCTAAGTAGCTAGGACCAAAGGCATGCATGACCATGGCTGGCTATTTTTTAAAGTTTTTATATACATATTATTTATTTCCTTAGAAACAGGATCTCACTATGTTGCCCAGGCTGATCTTGAACTCCTGGTCTCAAGTGATCATCCTGCCTCAGCTGCCCAAAGGACTGGGATTACAGGTGTGAGGCACCATGCCCATTCACATTTATTAGTTTCGTTCACATGTTATGAATGGCAGAAGTGATTTTACCTCACATGTAATTCTTTTCGTAGCTTTGCATAAAGGCATGCTTATTTGTTTCATATGCTTTGGAAGATAGCATGTGTTCATATTATTTTATAGTTTTCAAATGAAAAAATTTAAAAATCATATTAGTCAAATACAATCATTTATACCAATTAAAAGTAAAATTTTATTAAAAAATAGATACCATAAAACATTTACTTTTGATTATTAAAGAAATTTTATAACAGACCTGTAAATTAAATTAAATAAATGAAATTTTTACTTCAACACTTCTGAAAATAATGATTTTAAAACTTTTGATGGATACTTTTATAATCCTTGTAGATGCATAATATACCTTTATTTCATTATATTCATATTTTTGGCAGAGACCTTTTAGAAAAACATGCACAACCAGTCTCAATATAAAATATTAAGAGTACTTGAAACTATAACTAAAAGAATATTTGTTCATGTGTTTATCTTAGAAACAATTTAGATACATCAGAAGAACTAAGATTAAAGTTTTAAATTTTATCTTGAGATAAAGAGAAGTAATGTAAGATCATTTTAAAACCACTTAAACCCTTATGTTGAAACCAAAGCTATTGAAAATAAACATGAAAATACCAGTTTATTTGGTCAAAAGACAAGAAAGTTATCAAGTGCCTATTTTGTAAACATTAGATTATTTCTCAGGTTAAAGTCATTGTATAAGTGATAAGAAGTCAGTTTGAAATAATCTTTATAAATCATATATCTGATTTAAAAACATGATCTCCAGAAGATGCAAAAACTCAACAATACCAAAACAAATACCCTAATTAATAAATAGGCAAAAACGTTTGAGAAGACATCTCACCAAAAAACTATAAAGATGATAGCAAATAGGCATATGAGGAGACACTCGGCATCACTCATCATTAGAGAAATGAAAATTAAACCAACAATGAGATATAGCTACATTTTTACTGGAATGGTTCATATGCAAAAGTTTGATGATAACCGCTACTGGCAACTCTGCAAATCATTAGAAACCCTCATTTATTGCCAGCGAGACTGTAAATTGGTCCAACCATTGGAAGACATTTTGACAGTTTCCTATGAAACATAGTCTCACCATATGATCCAGTATTTGAATTTCAAGTTATTTACCCAATTGATTTTAAAACTATGCCAATATAAACTTACATACATGAATGTTTATAACAATTTTACTAATAATTATTTATTCAGTTTATTCATAATGTCCTCAAATTGTTAGCAACCAATACATCCACCAATAGATGAACGGACAAACAAACTGAGAAGAATAATGATCTCTTGAGTTTTCTGGAAACTACACATTTCTTAATGACAATTATCATTTTATTTGTCTTTTAAATCCTCAATCCTAAATACAGCATGTGGTGAGAATGGACATTTAAAAAATATTTTTAATACCAAACCATTTGAACGTTATGCCACTAGTGACACAGTAATGCCTTAAATTAACTCATTGATCTAGCTCACATCACTCCCTTTTTACATGTGAAAATTCGATTTAGTGACTTCATCCACATCAACTGTAAGAAAGTAGTGTCCTGAATGCAAGGTTAGCACTAGATCCTTCTCAATAATTTCTAAATCATTCTATGTCTCCTGTCCAATGCCACTGTCCTAGTTTTTGTTTCCACCTTGCATTTGGACTACCAAAGTGGTGGAATAACTAGTCTTATTTGACCTCAGGTTACTTCTCAACCAACCTCTTTTCCACATGGTTCTAGATTTTCTCCCCCTAACTTTCACTGCTGTGCTGTACAACGTTCAATTAGTCGAATCTCCTTAGTGGAGTATTCAAAGTTATTTAGAATCTGGCCCACCTTCATGTAATGCCTTTCACCACTTTTACACCCTTCTCCTGTCTCTCTGAACTCACTGTTCTACTAATTTATCATTGCTCTCCTATTTACCTATTATAGAACATTTTTTAAAAATCTATGAATATTACTGCTATTGATTGCTTTTGCTTCTTCAAAGTTGAGTTGAAAGCTTATCTGCTTTAAGCTATCCATGAGCACCTCATTGGAATTATTTACTCACCCTTCCTCCTAGAGTAAAATTTTAAAAAGTCATTTATATCGCTTATGACCTCATTGCTTGCATTAATAACCATAGGCGAGACTGCAGCAACACCAGTGGTGCCTCTGCAATCACTCCTGGATTTTGTCTTGTTAAAGGAAATGCTGAAGGGTGAGATGGGCATTAAGAGTGTCTTCTTGACTTGTGTGCTTTTAGATGTTTAATAAACACCTGCAGTGAAATTTTGACTAAGCAATTTAGGATATGAGTGGAAACATCTTAGGAATGTCAGGCTTCCTAACATTCCTATGTTAGGTATGGATGACCATGGTATTGTGTGAGGACACTGAGTGAGTGAACATGGAGAGCAGACTGGAGCTGAGGACTGTGTGGGGAGATTTCAACATGTAGAGATTAGAAACGGTAGACACTTATAACAAAGTGGAGAATGAAGTCAGTGAGTAAAGAGAAACACTGAGAATGCTTCAAGAAGGAGGAGGAAGTGATCAACAGGCTCAAAGGGTTCTGACACCTCTGATAAGATGAGGATGAAGGAAGAACATGGAGTATGGCAAATGGAAGTCACTGTGATTTTGAAAGCAAAATCAGAGGAGTGGTGAGACAAACCTAACTGGCAACAAGGTGGTGGTGGATAAAACAGAAAATGAGGATGTGAAGTAAGAATTTATAGACAAAGGGGATGTTGTTTCTATGCTGATAAGATACAGATGAATCATCTGATAAGGTTTTATACACAGAGAAGCAGATTTCTTTCTGTTTGAATGGCAATATTAGAAAAACCCCTCAAAATATGTTTTTGACAACTATCCATAAAAGATTGTTCAAACACTTTCCATAGTTAATATTAACCATCACCTAACCCACTAATCCCCAAAACAAATGTTGGCAACGTAGGTTATTAACTTCAGCAGATTAGGGAAGGAAGGCGTTGGGTGGCAATTTTCTAAATGTCACAAATCTCGTTGGTGGTTGAGAATGACTGGAGGGTGATGGAAACCACTCAGGAGGTGTGGAACTGCTGTGGCAGAAAGACAGATTGACTTTGCAGGAATGTCTACTGATTAAAACAAGTAAACAACTAGTGGTCCTATCTCTCACCTACAAAAAAGAGGTGGGAAAATAAACATTTCCTTCTCTAATAATGGGTCACAGAATTCACCTTTCTAGGAAAAATACTTAGTAGCTTTGTTGAAATATAATAGACAGTAAATTGCACACATGTAAAGTGTGTAATGTGCTAAGTGTTGGCATGTGTATACCCTTGTGAAGCCACCGCCAAAACCCCATCTCGAGTTTCCTCATCCGCCTTCCTAATCCTTCCTTTTCTTTCCCACACTCCCACTGCTGGGGAGTCACTGGCCTACTTTCTGCCGATATAGTTAGTGCAGCATAATTGCATTGATATATGCCTCACATATCAATAGTCATTCTTATTGTTGAGTAGTATTCCATTGTATTAACATACTACCTGTTGATGGCCGTTTGAGTTACATATAGTTTGGGGCTCAAAAATAAACTTGCTACATATTATTTTTGTATATTTATCCAACTAATTGTTTAGAGAGACATGTTAAAATATCTGACTATATCTGTGAATATATTTTTCTATAGTCTCTCAGTTTTTGTCTCATGTTTTGAAGCTCTCATATTAGCTACACAACAATTTAGGATCATTATTTCCTATTTATAAATTTATCATTTTATTATTATACTATGATCATGTTTGGAGCTGGTAACATTGATTACTCTGGAATCTACTTCACTGATATTAACACAGTTAGTCTAGCTTTTATGGATTAGAATGATATGTGGTGTTTTTTTCTTTTATTTTTAACTATTTATCATCTAAAATGGCTTTCTATAGGAAGCACATCTTAGCTTTTGATCTAAAGTACAGTTTCTGCCTTATAATTGGTATTTGGAACATTTAAATGTAATGTGATTGTTTACAAGATCTTGCTGTTTGTTTTCTCTTTCTCCATTTTGTTCTTTGTTAATATCTTTGTCTCGATCTACCTACTTTTGAATTAATTGAATGCTTCTGATTTATTTTTTTGATTTGATTTCACTGACTTACTAATATATATTAACTATATAACTTATTGTTTGTTTTGATAAGTTTAGAGTTTATAATATATATCTTTAATTTATCACCATCTGCCTTTAAGTGATAGCATACTATTTCACATATTATATAAGAACCTTATAACAATATATACTTACTTCCATTTTTTTCCCTTTTGGTCTTTATGCCATTATTTTTCATTTTCTGAAGTTCTGCATGATTTTGCACTCCCAACAGCAATATGCAAGTAGTCGATTTTCTTTGCATCCTGATATGGTTTGGCGGTATCCTCACCCAAATCTCATCTTGAATTGAGGCTCCCATAATTCCCACATCATGGGAGGGACCCAGTGGGTGGTAATTGAATCATATGGGTGGGGTTTTTCCCATGCTGTTCTCATGGTAGTAAATAAGTCTCATGAGATCTGATGGTTTTATAAACGGCAATACCCCTGCACATGCTCCCTTGCCTGCTGCCATGTAAGATGAGACTTTGCTTCTCCTTCACCTTCTGCCATCATTGTGAGACCTCCCCAGCCATTTGGAACTGTGAGTACATTATACTTCTTTTGATTTATATATTATCCAGTCTCATTTTTATACTATTTTATAACAGTATAAAAATGGAATAATGCACATCTTCACAATTGTTTTGTAATGTCACCATTTTAATTTTAGTTATAATTTGAAGCAATATCTAACTTTTCTCTTTAAGGAAACTCAATATGAGAAGAAAAGTTTATTGTATTTACCATTATCTTTATTCTTTCCATTATTCTTTCCTCATTCCCAGTGTTTTGAAATTTCTTTTATTTATTAACTTTGAAGAACTTTGGCAGTTCTTGAAGGATAGATATACTGATGATGAATTCTGTTAATTTTACTTACTCTCAGAATATCTGGATTTCGCCTTCATTTCTGAAGGTTATTTTCACTGGGCATGAATTCTAGATTTAGAGTTCTTTCCTTTCAGTATTGGAACACAGAGGCCAGAAACAACTACCTGGCCTCTGTGTTTTCTAATAAGAAACATGCTGTCATTTCAGTTGTTCCATTTATAGGCAAGGTGTCATTCCTTTTTTACTACTTTTTTGTTGTAGTTAGATGGAGTCTCTTTCTGTAGCCCAAGCTGGAGTGCAGTGGCATGATCTCGGCTCACTGTAACCTCCATCTCCTGGGCTCAGACGATTATCTTGCCTCAGCCTCCCAAGTAACTGGAACTACAGGTGTGGGCAACCATGCCTGACTAATTTTCTGTATTTTAGTAGTGACGGTTTCACCATGTTACCCCAGAGTGGTCTCGAACTCCTGAGCTCAGGCGATCCACCCACCTCAGTCTCCCAAAGTGCTGAGATTACAGGCATGAGTCATTGTGCATGGCCCTTTCTTGCTACTTTAAGTATTTCCTATATCTGGTATTCAAAAGCTTGATATGTCTTGGTATATGTTTCTTTGTGTTTATCTTGTATGGAGTTTGCTTAGCCTCTTGACTTTTCAGGTATATGGTTTGCACCAACTTGAAAAACTTTTATCCATGATTTCTTTGAACACTTGCCCTGACCCATTCACTCTGGGGACTCTGATGACACAAATATTAGATATTTTGTTATAGTTCAATAGGTCCAGAAAGCTCTGTTCATTTCTTTTTCCAGTCTATTTTATTTTTTGTTCAAATATGATAATTTCTATAGTTCTCTCTTTAGATTTTGTGATACTTTTTTTCTGTCCTTTTGGTTTTGCTGTTGAGCTTATCTACTGAGGCATATTAAAATTTTTTTGATTATAGTAAATTTCAGTTATAAAATTTCCATTTGCTTATTTTTTTACTCCATTTCCTTATTTTTTTACTCCATTTCTTTACTGAAACCTATATCTTCATCTAATTTTTATTTTCTAATTTGTTTCAAGTTTGTTCATAATTGCTTGTTGAAGCATTTATATGATGGCTGACTTAAGATCATTGTCTGATCATCATCTGTATTATCTTGGTGTTGGCGTCTGTTGAGTATTTTCTGTTATTCAAACTGAGATACTTCTGGTTTGTAGTATGACAAGTGCTTTTTGATGGAGATCTGGACATTGGAGTATTATGTTATGGCATTCTGGCTCTCACTTAAACCTGCTTCATTGGCTTTGTCCGACACTGCCCTGGATGGAAGGTGGGCACTGCCTCAGAGTCAGGTGGGATAGTAGTCCAGATTCCCTACTAGATTCTGTTGACATCCACATGTCAACCTTTTTCTTGCTGGTTGGGGGTGTGAGTTCTGGGTTTCCTACAGGCCTTCACCAATGCTACCCTTTGGTAGGAGTGCTTCTTGTTACTTCTTTTCATGTGGCATCCACCAACAGCCAAAGGGGAAGGTGGTCTCAGTATCTCTCTGAATGGTGAAAATCCTGACTCTACTTGTTCTCCTCTGACACTGTACCTTGGAAAGTGGAGGGGCTTCTTATGGCAACAGGTAAAGATGAAAGTCCACACGACTTGATATGGCTTGCTTCTGCGTCCCCACCCAAATCTCACGTTGAATTGTTATCCTGTGTACTGGAGCTGGGGCCTGGTGGGAGGTGACTGGCTCATGGGGGCTGTTTCCGATGGTTTAGCACCATCCCCCTAGGGCTATCTTGTGATGGAATTCTCACAAGTTCTGCTTATTTAAACATATTTATGCCTAATGTTCCATTATTAGAATGCTAAGCATGTTGGAGTTATTTATATCCTACTGCTAAAGATTGTTGCCAAAGTCTGATTTTTTAAACTCAAAAAGTTGCAACCTCAGGCATAAATGGGTTAAAGTGTGTAGTATGTTCTCTCTTTCCTGCTCCGCCATGGTAAGATGTGCTTGCTTCCCTTTTGCCTTCTGTCATGATTGTAAGTTTTCTGAGGTTTCCCAGCCATGCTTCCTTTGCAGCCTGTGGAACTGTCAGTCAATTAAACCTATTTTCTTTATAAACTTCCCAGTCTCAGATAGTTATTTATAGCAGTGTGAGAATGGACTAATACACTACCCATGTGATCGCCACTAACACCATGGGGCTGGGGCTTGTTCTACCCAGCAGGGATGAAAGTTCCGGCTCCTTCCCAGGCCTTCTTTGACACTGCCTTAGCAGAGGAGTTGAGATGTTTACACTTTTTAAAAAGTTCATTTAATCAAACATCTCTTTCCTGATAGCAATCAACCCATGGCCTGTGTTTGTACAGCTCATAAAATAAAAATGATTTCTACATGTTTAAAAGTATTTTTTAAGAATATGCAACAGAGGCCTTTATTGCCTGCAAAGCCTACAAAATTTACTATTTGCTTTCTTATTATTTGCAAGGAAATGCTTGCCAACTATTGCCTTGGAGGAAAAGAAAACATATATACAAAGAAATAAGAACAACACCATCAAAACATACCTACATGCAAGTATCACGAAAATATCATGATGCTTTGTTTCTAGTCTTAATTATAGTTCAATAGTGTGCGAGAAAAGTAAATAAAGGCCACAATGCAAGACTCTAAGTTCTCTTGTTCTTTGATTCTAATGGTCAAAGGCAAGTGGGTGCAAATAATACATTAAAAGGTCAAGTCTGTTGATCTGGGAGCAGAATAAGTAGGAGTAAGTCCAATTTGTCTTTCTACCTGCTCCTTCCATGAGCTTAACCACTGACACTCACTCCACTCCCCAGCACTCCTTCTGATTTCTCCTGTGATGTATCAGGATCTCGAGATCCCTGTGTCCATATCCACTTTAAGGGAAGTCAAACTAAGACACCCATATTCCTTTATTCAGACTTGGCTAGTAAAGAACAACTAAAGTCAGAGGTTTGTAGTCTCAGATAGCAGTTGGCAGTAAATGTTTTAAATTCAGTACCTGGAAAATAGCAATTGTTGATGCAGGTGTCCTAACAACCTAATCACTGAGATGTCCATTACATCTTGTTATATGAAGACAGGTTAGCACGTATTTATATGTTATTGCCAGAAAATTTGATTTGTCTACAGTTATGAAGTCTCTCTGCACATTAAAATAGATTTTCTGTCTAGTTCTGTCTCATGGAAAGGGAAGAGGACTATGCTTAATAAAGATATAAGAATTTAAAAATAGTTTCAGAGGACTTATAATCTTGATCCTATATTTTTGATTGTTGAAGATCTGTTTAAGTGAGCTTCTCACAAATTAAAGAAGCACTTAGCAAAAGTTACAAGTTTTGCTCCTGAAACTCCTTAATGAAAAATAACTCAATGATAATTGTTTGGACCTAATTGGCTTGGTTCATAAACAGGAACTAAGGAGTTTCTCTAAATAATTGTAAATCATATGACATTTCCTGCTCCTTTATATATGAAGATGATATGATTCTAACCTAGAATGGGCAACATTTTTGAAAATGGAAGTTGCATTACTACAGATCTATAGGGAAGCAATGGGATGGTGTGAATCGAAGGTGAGTAAGGTACCAACTCATTTGCCACTGGTGTGTCCCCATATGTTCACTGGCTCGTTCACTCAGAGAAAAGACTGATCATGCTGGGTGTGGTCATTTTCTCTCTCTCCCTCTCTCCTTTTCTTGCCTCCAGTGTGTTATTTCTGCTCTGTGAGCATCCATGCTGTGAGCAGCGTGTCCCTACAGTGAAGGTCCACAATTTTTTATTCCTGTCAGGGACTGGGGAGGGTTGTGGGCCTGATTCAAACTCAGAGTTTGAGGAAGCTCCTCAAGGACAGAATTCTCAGCAATGTTCCAAAATCATACCAATAAAACTGATGCTGTTCTCCCTCAATCTGCTGCTGCAGACTGGATGTTATGTCTTCCCCGAATTCACATGTTGAAATCTTACCCTTACGGTGATGGTGTTAGGGCATGGAACTGGCTGGAGGAAATTAGGACATGAAGACAGATTCATCATGAATGGCATTCGTGCCCTTATAAAATAAACTCCAGAGAGCCTCCTTGCCCCTCCTACCATGTGAGGACACAGCTAGAAGATGGCTGTCAATGCCCCACGAAGCTGTCCTCACTAGACACTGAATCAGCTGGCACTTCAGCCTTGGACTCCCCAGCCTCTAGAACTGTGAGAGATAAAGTTTTGTTGTTTATGATCCATGCAGTCTAGGATATTTTTGTTATAGCAGCCCAAATACACTAAGACCTAATTTTCCCCTGACTTCTGAATTTGCTATTAAAGAGGACAGAAGAATATTATTTATTGGCTCACTGAAATCACAAGAGGATATAGATTGTAAGACTTCACACAGGCCTAAGAAACTATGCATAGTGATCACCAATTTTACAGGGGAGAACAGAAAATTATATGTTTTAATTTGTCTTGTATTTTTTCCTTCTCTATAATTTCTTTCTTTGTCCTTCTCAACGCTATATTTGTTATTCTTCCTCAAATGTACTTGCTGATAAACTCCTCGAGGTCTGCTATAGGACATCAAATGTACTTACGATTTGTATTGTTTAGGGAGAAGAGGTTTGTGGAAGTGAGGATGCAGTGAGGAACCAGCATTTATTGAAAGCAAATGACTCATTCTACATTTTGGAAGACAAGATGATGCAAAGGATCTTGAGTGGATGTCAGAGCTGAAAAGACCCTGGCCTAAAATCAGCCTACCAAATGTTTTAGTGGTGTTACCTCAGATTGCTCAAGTTTCCCCATCCCTTTCCAGTGGTTCAGAGCTAGCATCTGAATATGCCAAATTGATTAAATACTTAGCCTTTACAGTCAAACAGACCTGGGTGTGAAATTAGCAATGCTAATTATGAGCTGAGTCATTTAGGCAAAAATGATAAGTAATTAACCTCTCTGTGTCTTTTCTTCTTTTCTGTTAAATAATAGATCTTTTATGGGGCCTGGAACATACAAAGCACTTAATATATTTTAAGTAATAGAATAATCATTTTTAATTCACATCATTAGGTTTCTCTTAAGTCTGACTTCAATATTTTTTGAAAATCAAATAATTTTATAGACTAAAATTTTAAAAAGTCATTTGAAAGCAAGCAAAGGCTATATATATATATATATATATATATATAATTATAATTGGGAAACTGACATTTACAAAGCTCATTTCCCTAAATACTCATTTTACTGCAGTTTAGAAAACCAAAAGTAAACTTAAATTATATATATATGCAAAAATTGGCTGGAATGCAATATGAAATATAATAAAGTTAGTACTATAATTGGAAAAATGTTTTATCTTTGTTTTCATTTGATTTGGTATTTCATCTTTCTCAGATAACTTACAATTTTGCTATAGTGTTAAGAAATTACAAAAATAAAGTGTAATAAGAAGTTTCCATGATGACATAATTGCCCTGAGCAGACCCTGTGTCCATGAAGAAGTAACTTATTATAACTTACAAAGAAATAGCAGTGTTGGTTTGCAAATGCATTGACACTTTTTTTTTGCACTCAAGTATGTCCTTTTTCAGTGATTATTTTCTATTTCTTATGTCACTTTGTTTTTCACTCTGATACTATTTTAAGGGTTATTTCTTTACTTTTCTTTCTTCTTCTTCTTCTTTTTTTTGATATGGGGTCTTGCTCTCTTTCCTAGGCTGGAGTGCAGTGGCATGATCTCAGCTCACTGCAAACCTTGACCTTCTTAGCTTACGGGATCCCCAACCGCAGCATCCCTAGTATCTGGGACTACAGGCATATGCCACCCTGTCCAGCTAATTTTTGTGCTTTTTTGTAGAGATGGTGTATTAGCCTGTTTTTAAACTGCTATAAAGAACTACCTGAGACTGGGTAATTAATAAAGAAAAGATTCAGAGTTCTACAGTCTTACAGCTGGGGAGGCCTCAGAAAATTTATAATCATGGCAGAAGGCAAAGAGGAAGCAAGGCACATCTTACATGGCAGCAGGAGGGAGGAGGGGAAGTGCTACACTTCGAAACCATACATCTCATGAGAACTCATTCACGATCATGAGAACAGCATGGGGAAACCTGCCCCCATAATCCAATCCCCTCTCACCCAGTCCCTCCCTTTACACATGGAGATTACAACTGAAGATGAGATTTCCGTGGGGACACAGCCAAATCACAATCAGACTCATGTTGCCATTCTGCCCATGCTAGTCTTTAACTCCTGGGCTTGAGTGATTCTCCAGCCTCAGCCTCGCAAAGTGCTGGGATTACAGTCATGAGCCACTGTGCTCAGCCAAGGCTATATCCTATGAGGACAATTTTGTTGAAAAGGGATACTTAGTAGAAAACTTAATGGAAGAAAGCACACATCAAACCTACAAATCAATTCAAATCGTGCAAAGAAAATACTATTATGCACAATAATTGAAATAATAGGATTTCTGTTACATCCCTTGGTAATACATACCCACTGTAATAAAAATTAGTTTCTAAACTCCATTTAACCTTACATAAGGGAATTTTATATGAAATTATGTATACTTCAAGGAAATCATTATCTTAAATACTGCAAAGTGAATATGTATATGGGCATTTCAGAACTATGACTTGGTATACGAATCAAGTTTTACACGTTATTTTAACTCGTTAGTATTATTTATGTGATATATTATGATGATGGAAGCAATATGTTAAAAGTTAATACTGAAAACACAAGCAAATAAATTATATTAAGATGAATTACCTAAATTACAGTTAAGAGCAAAGGTTTACTGATTTATTAACAAATTTAAGATTTTTTTTTACTATAAGTAGTTTCTTATAAGAAACTATAGAAAGTATTAATAAATATTAACAATTTAATATTTTAAGTCTAGAATTATTTTTTACCATACAGTAGAAATCAGCTTTGTCATTATTCTAAGGATTGTGCTTTTAAAAACTAGTAAAATATATACATTTTATTAACTTACTTCATTCTGAAATTCGAATGTTCGTGAGTTATAACAAATATATTGTATATTTTTAGTTGTAGTAAAATATATTTAACTAAATTTACCATCTTAGTCATTTTTAATTGTACAGTTTGTGGTGTTAAGGACAATAACATTGCTGCACACCCACTCTTCTAAACTTTTCATCTTGAAACTAAAACTCCACTCATCAAACAACAACTCTCCATTCCTCCCTCCCTGCAGCCCCTGGCAACCACCATTCTACTGTCTGTCTCCATAAATTTGACTGCTCTAGGCACCTCATGGAAGTGGAATCTCAAAGTATCTGTCTTTTTATGGTTGGCTCATTTCATTTAGCATAATGTTCTAAAGATGCGTTCATGTTGTAGCATCTATCAGATTTCTCATCCTTTTTCAGATTGAAAAATACCCCACTGTATAGATTCTGACATTTTGCTTTTTCATTCATTTCGTTTCATCCATAGATGGATGCTTGTGATCGTGGTGTACTAATATTACTTTGAGCCCTGCTTTCAATTATTTTGGGTATATATCCACATATGAAAAAACTGGGTCACATAGTAATTCTATTTTCCATTTTGTGAGAAACAACCATATTGTTTTCTTTAGCATACGCACCATTTTACATACCCACCAACAGTGCACAAATGTTCTAATTACTCCATATCTTTGTCAAGATGGGTTACTTTCTACTTTTAAATAGTAGCCATCTTAGAGAAAGCAAGGTGGTTATCTCATTGAGGTTTTGATTTGCATTTTCCTAGTAATTAGGGATGTTAAACACCTTTTCACCTGCTTATTGGTCATTTATACGCCTTCTTTGGTGAAATGTTTATTCAATTCTTTGCCAATTTTTGAATTGGGTTATTTGGGGTTTCTTTCTATCATTGAGTTGTAGGAGTTCTTTCTACGTTTTAGATGTTTACCTTTTCTCCAACGTGTGATGTACAAATATTTACTCTCATTCTGTTGGCTGCCTTATCATTCTGTTGATTGTGTTCTTTGATTCACACACAGTTTTAAATTTTATGTAAACCAATTTACCTATTTTTCTCTGTTGCTTGTTTTTGGTGTTGGATCCAATAAACCATTATCAAATCTAATGTATGAAACTTCACTTTTGCCATCTGACAGTCTTAGCCATTTATGACTAACACACAGCTAACACCATACTTGATGATAGAACACTGGAAACTTTTCCTGTAATATCAGAAAGAACAAGATCCGGGTGCCCACTTTTACCACTTCTATCTAACACAGTACAGGAACTTCTACCCAGGGAAGATAGTCAAGAAGAGGAAACAAAAGGCATTCAAAGCAAAAAGGAAGGTGAAAGCTTTTTTCTGTTTGCAGATGACATGATTGTATATGTGGAAAATCCTAAATAATCTAATACAAAATTGTTTGAACCGAAAGGAATAGAGCAGTTTCAGGATACAAAATCAACAAGCAAAAATCAGTTTTTTTCAATGCTACTATAATTGATCAACAGATTCAATATAATTCATATCAAAATCCCAAAATGATCCATGTCAAAATTCCAAAGATATTTTTTTTGTGTGTGTAAATAGAAAAACATCCTAAAATTCACATGGAATCTTAAGAGACTCTGAATAGCCAGAACAATCAAATTAAAAGCAAATTTAGAGGTCTTATACTTTCTGATTTTAATATTTACTTCAAAGCTACTAGAATTAAAACATTTCTATAGTTTTATATTCTGTATTCTACTTTCCTCTGTCCTGATCTTTAATATCTCTTTCTTATGCTAGCTGTAGATTTGGATTTTCCTTCTTTTTCTTGTTCCTTAACATAAGTAAGGCTTTTAATTTGAGATTTTAAAATGTATTTAGTTTCAGCTTTTGCAGTTGTATACTTTTCTCTGTCACTGCTTTCACAGCATTCCATGTTTTGGAATGTTGTATTTTGCACTCATCTGCCTCAAGTTTTCCATGTGGTATCCTCTCTGCCCATTGGTTAACAGTGTCTTGCTTGATTTCCATAATTTAATAAATTTTCCAGTTCCGTTGGATACTTATGTCTAGTTTTATCCCATTGCAAGTAGCAAAGAAACCTTGTATTATTTCATTTTTAAAAAATGTATTAAGACTTGCTTTTTGGCCTAATGTTTAATCTATCATAGCAAATATTCTATATATATACTTTTTAAAAAATGAACATTTTGATATTGTTTGGAATGTTTTGTGTATGTCTGCTATGTCTAATTTATTTATACTGTTTTCAAGCCTTTATTTCTTTATTGATCTGTCCTTTTCATTCCTGAGAGTGAGATATTAAAATTTTCTGCTATTTTATAGGGCTATTTTTTCTTGTTCTGTCAATGTTTCTTTCATAGATTTAGGAGTTCTGATGTTGGGTGCATATATAATTGTTACATTTTCTTAGTGACTTGATTATTTTATCACTATATAATGTTCTTTATCCCCTCTAACAGTTTCTGGCTCAAAGTTTATTTTCTCTGATATTAGTATAGCCACCCCCACTCTCTTTTGATGGCTATTTGCATAGAATATCTTTTTTCATCCTTTTACTTGTAATTAGGAGTGTTCTCAGATCTAAAGTGAGTCAATTGTAGACAGCACATGGTTAGATTCTGTGTATATATATATTCTGCAAATGTGCATCTTTTGATGGGGAATTTAATTCTTCTATATTTTCTGTAATTCTTTAAGGGAAAGAATTTACTCTTCCCATTCTGTTGTTTTCAGTATTTCTTTAAGTTTGAATATTTTGTCCTTCGTTTCCTTCCTTATTGATATTCTTTGTGTTAACTTTTTTTAAATTTAACTTTGTGTAGTGATCCATTATGATTTGATTCCCATCTTATTTCCTTTCGTGTATAGTCTATAAATATTTCTTTTTGTTACCATGGGGATTACATAAAACATTCCAAAGTTACAGCATGCTTTTTAATTCTGATAACAATTTAACTTCAATTGCATATAAAACTCTAATTCTTAACATAACAATTTAACTTCAATTGCATATAAAACTCTAATTCTTAACAACTCAGTTTCCTCTTTTTGTTGTTAATGTCAAAAATTACATTTTTATATGTTTTGTACCCATTAGCATCTATTTATGCCTTTGTCCTCTATATCTTATGAAAAAATTAAAAGTGGTATTACAAATCAAAACTAAGATAGTAAAATATTTTTGTCGTGATAATTACCTTTACCTGAGAACTTCATTTTTTTCTATTGCTTTAAGTTATTCTCTGGAATTCTTTCATTTAAACTTGAAGGACTCCCTTTAGCATTTCTTGGGCAGTTCAGTTGATCTGCCCAAGAATGGTAATGAATTCCCTCAGCTTTTGTTTGCCTGGGAATGTCTTAATTTTCTCTCATTTTTGAAGAGCAGTGTTGACAGACGTAGTATTCTCAGATTTTTTTTCCTTTAACTTTGAATATATTTTACATTAGTTATCATTACCTTCTGGCCTACAAAATTTCTCCTAAAAATTCATAATAATCGTATAGAGCTACCATGTACAAAGTAAGCCATTTTTCTCTTGCTGATTTTAAGATTCTCTGCCTTTATTTTTGGCACTCTGACTGTAACGTATCTCAGTGTGGGTCTTTTGGGGTTTATTTTATTTGTACTTCCATAGTGTACATGTTGGTTGGCTTGATGGTGTCCCATAAGTCCCCGTGGCATTTCTCAGTTCGTTCTGTTCCTTTCTGCTTCTTTGACTCTATAATGTCAAATGACCTATCTTTAAATTTATTGATTATCTCTTTTGTCTGTTTAATCTCCTATTGAATCTTTCTAGTTAATTTTGTAATTATATTTTCTCAGTTCCAGAATTTCTGTTTGATTCATTCTTAAAATTTCACTATCTTTGTTGATACTCTTTCATTCGTATATTGTCTTTTGCTTTCATGTAATTGTGTTTCCCTGCTCTTTAGCTCATTGTGCATATTTAGGACAGTTATTTTAAAGTCTTTGTCAAGGCCTATGTTTCTTTAGGGTCAGTTTCTAGACACTAATGTACCTTTGAATGGGCCATATTCACTGTTTCTTTATATGCCTTTTAATCCTTTCTCAACAACTGGGCCTTTAAAGAGCCAAGAGAAAAACAGAACAAAGCAACAACAATAAAGTCAACCACTTCTCCCATCCTTTGCAGCCTGGCTCCATGCAAAGGAAAATACTAATCAGCCCAGTGTACATGTGCAGTGTTCTTTAAGCCTCTTCGAGAAATGACTCTCCACTGGGTCTGTGAGTTCACTGTTGTTTCAGTTTAATCATTTACAAAAATTGCTTTTAAATGTCTTAATTTCCTGAAGAGTCTCAGCCTATTTCTTATTGAAGCTGTAAGCATTTTATTGTGTTCCTCTTCCTTGATCTCTTGCTTTTAGGTGCCTGCAGGTCTCCAGTTGCCTTGCGGCTCTCGTTACCATGGTAATCACTACTGCTATCAGTGGCCTCCAACCTGATGATCTAACAATGCCACCATTCCAATCAGCGCTCCAAGTCAGGTGACACAGAGACTAGTCCCCTGGCAGACCCTAGACAAGCCCAAATGCTGCAAGTTCCACTCATTTCCTTCCAGATGAAGTAGGAATCGGGCAACTTTCTCTTGACTATGCCACGCTGCTCCAAGCAGGGAATGGAGAAAGAACAGGCAAAAATACTACAAAATATTCGACCACTGTTATTGTGGCTGTTTCTTTTGGCATTCACTTGGTTGATGCAACTAATATCCAGAATCTACAAAAACTTAAACAAATTTACAAGAAATAACCCCATCAAAAAGTGGGCAAGGAAATGAAGAGACATTTTTCAAAAGAAGACATTTATGCAGCCAACAAACATGAGAAAATGCTCATCATCACTGGTCATTAGAGAAATGCAAATCAAAACTACATTGAGATACCATCTCATGCCAATTAGAATGGTGATCGTTAAAAAATCTGGAGACAAGAGATGCTGGAGAGGATGTGGAAGAATGGGAACATTTTTATACTGTTGGTGGGAGCATAAATCAGTGCAACCATTGTGGAAGACACTGTGGCAATTCCTCAAGGACCTAGAAACAGAAATACCATTTGGCCCAGCAATCCCATTACTGGGTATATAACCAAAGGATTATAAATTGTGCTATTATAAAGACACATGCACAAGTATGTTCATTGTGGCACTGTTTACAATAGCAAAGACTTGGAACCAACCCAAATGCCCATCAATAATAGACTGGATAAAGAAAATGTGGCACATATACACCATGGAATACTATGCAGCCATAAAAAAGGATGAATTCATGTCCTTTGCAGAGACATGGATGAAGGTGGAAACCATCAATCTCAGCAAACTAACTCAAGAACAGAAAACCAAACACCACATGTTCTCACTCATAAGTTGGTGTTACACAATGAGAACACATCGACACAGGGAGGGGAACATCACACACCAGGGTCTGTTGGGGGGCTAGGGTAGGGATAGCAGGTAGTGGGGACATTGGGGAGGAATAACATTAGGAGAAATACCTAATGTAGGTGAGGGGGGAATGAATGCAGTAAACCACCATGGCATGTGTATACCTATGTAACAATCCTGCACGATCTGCACATGTACTCCAGAACTTAAAGTATAATAAAAAAAAAAGATAAAATCTTAACTTTTATAAACTGAAAAAATGTAGTAATATTTCCTTACATAATACTGTAGAGCTATGTACTTAATATATTCCTTTACTCATTATTACATTCTTTGGTTAAATAAAATACTGTAAAATATTAAGGAATCAACAAATATTACTCCCTTCCTCTTTCCTACGCTGCTGTCTTCCACCATGATTCACTCCCTTTTACATACCATTCCCTTCCACTGTGTTAACCAACATGTTGCAGTCTCAGTTGTAGGCAAACTCAGTGAATTCTGAGATTTCTTCCCATTTATTATATACAACATGTGTTGACAAAGCATACATTTATAAAGTATTCATGTACTCCAGCTATTTTGGTTTTATCGCTTTGATGACTAAATTATAATAGGTTGATGTAATGCTTTTAGTAATATGAACATTAAAATGTTCTGACCTTGAGATTATAATGAGTAATGATTGGCACCATTTACTATTGTACATAACCTTCTATAATGCAAAATGTACTCTGATTATAATTGTCATACATTGAAGAAAACAGAAAATGATTTTTTTACGGCTCTATAATGAATCGGTAAAATTTACCTCTGATGAATTACACTCATGTTGGAGTCATCATAGGGGCAAGATTAAGACAGGATCAGAGTCCTTTCTGATTTTATCTGTGGAAGTTAGGATTTTATTTTACTTTGTTTTTAAGAGACAGAGTCTTACTCTGTGACCCAGGTTGGACTGTACTGGCACAATCATAGCTCAATGCATCCTTGACCTCCTGCGTTCAAGTGATCCTCCTACCTCGGCCTTTTAAGTGGCTGGGACCACAGGTATGCACCACCATGTCTGGCTAATTTTTTTAAGATGTTGCGCAGCCTGGTCTGAAACTCCTGGTCTCGGGCAATCCTCCTGCCTCAGACTCCCAAAGTGCTCAGATTACAAGTGTGAGCAGCTGTGCTGGCCTGTTTTACTCTTCATTATACAGAGCCTATCTGATTTAACTAAACTCCATAGCCTGTCTAAATATTTTTATTAGGCTTTTGTTCTTCCTTCATGTACTAACACGGTGTAGGAACTGGAGGTGATTAAAATAAGTTAAAATGGTTTAAATTGGGTTAAAATATATTAATTATTGGCTAATTAATCAGCTTTGACACTAAAGAACTTAAACTGTTTTAAATAAACACAATGATGCTAATTTATGGAAATTCTTTTTTCTTATTTTGATTTTTTTACTGAGTTTAAAACATGTGTAGAGTAGTAGCTAAGACTAGGTAAATATACTACAAGGCTACAGTAATCAAAAGAGCATGGTACTGGTACCAAAACAGAGATATAGACCAATGGAACAGAAAGAAGCCTTGGAGGCAACACCACACATCTACAACCATCTGATCTTTGACAAACCTGACAAAAACAAGCAATGGGGAAAGGATTCCCTGTTTAATAAATGGTGTTGGGAAAACTGGCTAGCCACGTGCAGAAAGCAGAAACTGGACCCCTTCCTGACACC
>CAUYQU010087887.1:0-11594 GCA_963574635.1 Cheracebus regulus
ATCTGAAAGTCGGCAATTACAAAGACGACAGGTGGATAAATCCACAAAAATGGGAAGAAACCAGTGCAAAAAGGCTGAGAACACCCGAAATCAGAATGCCTCTCCTCCTACCGGGGATCGCAGCTCCTCATCAGCAAGAGACCAAGGCTTGACAGAGGATGAGTGTGATGATCTGACAGAATCAGGCTTCAGAAGGTGGATAATAAGAAATTTCTGTGAGCTAAAAGAACATGTTCTAACCCAATGCAAGGAAACAAAGACAACTCAAATGGGAACAATCAGGGCCTACTTAGAAAATGCTTGCTAATGCAAGAGAGTCAGCCACTTTTGAAAAAGTGGGAGAGATTTGTCAGAAAAAGGGAAGGCGTCAGATGTACTGTTGACTGGAGGCTATTGATATGGGACACTAGAGGTGTGTCCCATCGAGACATCTCATGTGACTGGTTATGGGAGCATATTTGGCTTTCTCTGCTTGGTTCTGAGTTGGAAGCCAGGGCACAAATTAGAAAAGTTGCATCACTGCCATGTCCTGACTGGTGTGGGTTGGTTGCTATAGCAGTTTCTGGTTTGGCTTTCTGAGGTGGTTGCTGCAGAGGGTGTGGGTTAGACCCTGCTGAGATTCACAATGACAAATGTATGCAGGCTTGGGAGTCAATGGAGAGGAAGCCATTTAATCTTGGGGCCAATGAGTCTCTGCCTTAATCATGGGATCTGAGGCGACATTCAGTGTTTATAATAGTTTTATAATATAAAACTAACCATTGTAAAGTGAAGGACCCAGTGGCAGTTGGTAGATTAACAACATTGCTCAACCATCACTTCCATCTAGTTTCAAACAAGTCCATGTCAAAATACAAATCTGTACCTATCCACTAAGCAGCTGCTGCTTATTTCTCCCTCCTCCTAGCCCCAGGCAACTACCAGTGTTCTTTTCATCCATATGGATTTACTTACTTTGAATGTTTTAAATGAAATCATAAAATATGTAACCTTTTTGTCTGTCTCCTTTCCCTAAACGTAATGTCTTCAAGGTTCATCCACGTTGTAACACGTCATAATTACTTTCTTGTCATTTTCTTTTTCTATTTTCTTAGTTTCTTTGTTTCTTTCTTTCTTTCTTTTTTTTTGGACACAGGGTCTCACTCTGTCACTCAGGCTGGAATGCAGTGGTGCAAACTCAGCTCACTACACCTTGACCTCCCAGATTCAAGTAATCCTCCCACCTCAGCCTCCTTAGTAGCTGGAACTACATGCACATGCCACCACACTTGAATAATTTTTTTTTTTTTTTTTGCAGAGCCAGGGTTTCACCATGTTGTCCAAACTGGTCTCAAACTCTTGAACTCTAGTGATCTTCCTACCTTGAATTCCCGAAGTGCTGGGATTACAAGCATAATAGGCCACTGCACCTGACCACTCTCTTGTAATTTCCTTTCAACTTTTAAGTATACTTTTCTTAAGGGAGTATGGGAAGAACAGTATGGTGATCTGGGCACTCTTTTTGTTTGGACACATCTGGAATTATCCAAAGATATGAAAGGTAAGGCATTAGTTCCGAGCTTTCTGAGTACAGACTGGAAACCAGTCAAAGGATTAAGACAGATAAGACTCAATGACTCTACTATTAATGATTTTGCTTTTTGAGCCATTCCCAATCCTGCATATATTTGTTAGTGACAAGCCTAGTGGGTTGCCCAGGATATGTCTATTTTGAGAGATTCTGCAGTGGGGCTGGGGCAGAGAGGGAAGGACTGAACCTTGGGAGGGTGAACCAGAGGCTGGAGTCTGCTCTCCTGTCCTTTCAGGGACCTTTCCAGTTCCAGCTGTAGCATGCCTCCCGTTTAGAATCTAATGCTCCTTAATTTATATTTGTGTAAATACTTACCATTTGAGTCCTAATGTAGTAGGCCAGTTTTGTGTCTCCTGTATTCAAAAATTTAAAGATCACCAAATCAAACTTTAAAACTTCTATGTATTGCTGGACACGGTGGCTCACGCCTGTAATCCCAGTACTCTGGGGGGCCAAGGCAGGTGGATCACTTGAGGTCAGGAGTTCAAGACCAGCCTGACCAACATGGTGAAACCCTGTATCTTAAATAAATATGTATTTATTTATGTAATAAATACATACATAAACCTCCATGTATCAAAGAATACAATTATTAAAGTGAAAAGGGAACCTACAGTGTAGGAGAAAATATTTGCAAATATCTGATAAGGGATTTATGTGTAGAATGTATAAAGAAATACAACTCAACAACAAATAACATGATTAAAAATAGTAAAGGACTTGAATAGTCATTTCATCAAAGATGATATATAAACGGCCCAGACGCATATGAAAAGATGCTCACTGTCACTCATCATTATGGACATGCAAGCCAAAATTATAATGGGATACCACCTCATACCTATTAGGATGGCTACTATAAGAAAAATAGAAAATAACAAGTGTTGGTGAGGATGTGAACATAGTACAACCCCATGCACCTTTTTGGGGATTGTAACTGGTGCTACCACTTTGGAAAACAGCATGGAAATTCCTCAAGTAATTAAAACTGCCATATGATCCAGCAATCCCACTTCTTCATGTATACTCAAAATAGTTGAAAGCAGGGTATTGAAGAGATATTTTACACATCCATGTTATAGCAGCACTGTTCAGAATAGCTAAGACGTAGAAGCAACCCAAATATCCATCAATCGATGAACGAATAAGCAAAATGTGACACACTTTTCCATCAGTATCTGTAGGGGATTAATTCCAGGATACTCTGCAGATACCAAAATCCACAAATACTCCAGTCCCTTATATAGTGTGGTATAATATGTGCATATAATCTAGGCACATTCTCCCATTTACTTTAAATCAGCAGTCCCTAACCTTTTTGGCATGAGGGACTGGTTTTGTGGAAGACAATTTTTCCACCAACAGGGTCAGGTCGATGGTTTTCAGATGAAACTGTTCCACCTTAGATCATCAGGCATTGGTTCGATTCTCATAAGGAGTGTGCAGCCTAGATCCCTTGTATGTGCAATTCAAAATAAGGTTCATGTTCCTATGAGAATCTAATGCCACTGCTGATCTGACTGGAGGTGAGGCTCAGGTGGTAATGCCCACTGGCTCCTCTGTTCACCTCCTGCTCTGTGGCCTGGTTCCTAACAGGCCATGAACTGGTACCAGTCCACAACCTGGGACTTGGGACCCCTGCTTTAAATCATTTCTAGGTTACTTATAATACATAGTACAATGCCTACATGTAACTTTGTTGGTGTGGATTTGACTTAGTATTTGGCTCAGGGAAAATTAAAATTTTGCTTTTTGGAACTTTGTGAAATTAAATTTTTTTTTGCAATATTTTAAATCTGAGGTTGGTTAAATCTAGAGATGCAGAACCCATAGATATGGGAGACCTGTAATATATACACAATGGGTTATTATACAGACTTAAAAAGGAAGGTAATTGTGTCTCATGCTCCAACACAGATGAATCTTGAGTGCTAAGTAAAAGCCAGTCTCAAAATGATTGTGTTATTTTACTTACACGAGTAAGCTAAAGTAGAAAAATTGATAGAAATAGAAAGTAGAATGGTATTTATTAGGATGTGGGGGGAGGGAAAAATGGGGAGTTTTTTAATGGCTATAGAGATTCCATTTTGCATGACGCAAACATTCTGGGGATCTATTCCACAACATTGTGAATATATTTAATACTAAGATATATGCTTAAAAATGATCAAGTTGGTAAATTTTGTTGTGTATATTTACTACAGTTTTTTTTTTTGAAACAGGGTCTCACTGTGTTGCCCAGGCTGGAGGGCAGTGGCGCCATCTTGGCTCACTGCACCCTCAACCTCTTGGACTCAAGTGGTCCTCCTGCTTCAGCCTCCCAAGTAGCTGGGACTACAAGCATGCACCACTATGCCCAGATAATTTTTATATTTTTTGTAGAGATGAGGTTTTGTTGTATTGCCCAGGCTGGCCTTGAATTCCTGGGCTCAAGCTATCCTCCTGCCTTATCCAGGATTACAGGCATGAGCTACGGTGCTCAGCCTGCAATTAAAAAAAAAATCAAAATAAATGTAAAGGCTATGTCTTGCATGTATTTTTTAGCCAATTAAAAATAGTAAAATTTTCTCTTATAGCACAGTGGTTATGCCTGTAATCTTAAACTTTGGGAGGCCAAGGTTGGAGGATCACTTGAGCCCAGGAGTTTGAGACCACCCTGGGCAACATAGGGAGATCCTGTCTCTACAAAAAAATGCAAAAATTCACTAGGCATGGTGGCATGTACCTATAGTCCCAGCTTCCTGGGAGGCTGAGGAGGGAGGACCACCTGAGTCCAGGAGGTCAAGGCCACAGTGAACCATGATTGCACTGCACTCCAGCCTGGGTGACAGAGCAAGACACTATCTCAAAAAAAATAAAAAGTTTAAAAAGTATAAGCCAAACTGTGAGTGAGTGAGAGAGAAGTGGGGCGGGTGGGAGGTTTGTGTGTGTCTAGAAAGATATTTGGTTAGTTTGGGGAGGCAAATGAATTTTCTCATCAGGGCAAATTTATTGCAGAAAATTTTGCCATGGTGAAGGTATTACCATGGGATAAGAATGAAGTAGGGAAATATTAATTTGTGGCTCTGGATATTTAAATTATTCAATGACAATCTGTTTAGATTTCTTTGCGTAGATAATGCAAATTAGATTGTGAACTGCCAGCATTTGATCCCTGAAAAATGTAATTTTTAAATTATTTAGATGAGAACATAATTTCTATTTCCAACCTCTATTCAGACACTGAAGAAGACTTAGATTGGCCAATTCAAGGTCAACTCTTTTTTTTTTTTTTTTTTTTTTTTTTTACGTTTGTATTTTGCAACTTTGTTGAATTTATTTGTTAGTTCTAACAGTTTTTTGTGTGGAATCTTTTCTACATAAAAATCATAAAAAAATTAAGATCATAATTTGAAACAGATGATTTTTCTTCCTTTCAAAATTGAATACCTTTTCTTTTTCTTGCCTAATTGCTCTGGCTAGAAATTTCAGTACTCTGTTGAATAGAAGTGATAAAAGTTGACATCCCTGCCTTATTCTTGCTCTTAGAGGAAAAACTTTTGTCTTTTACCATTAAGAATGACATTAGCTGTAGGTTTTTATATATGACCTTTATTATGTTTCCTTTACAGAAACTACCTTCCCATGACATAATTTTCTTATTTTCCTAGTTTGTTGATTTTTTAAATCATAAAGAGGTGTTGAATTTTGTCAAATAATTTTCTTGCATCAGTGGAGATGTTCATATGGTTTTCTCCCTTCAATTTGTTAATGTGGTGTATTACCTCAATTGATTTTTGTATATTCAATTATCCTTGCATTCCAGGAATAAGTCCCACTTGGTCATGGAGTATAATCCTTTTTATTTTATTTTTATTTATTTATTTATTTGTTTGTTTGAGACAGGGTCTCGCTTTGTCACCCAGGCTGGAGTGCAGTGGCACGATCTTGGCTTACTGCAACCTCCGCCTTCTAGGTTCAAGCAATTCTCAAGCTAGGACTAAAGGTGTGCACCACCATGCCCAGCTAATTTTTGTATTTTTAGTAGAGATGAGGTGTCGCCATGTTGGCCAGACTGGTCTCGAACTCCTGACCTCAAAGTGATCTGCCCGTGTTTACCTCCCAAAGTGCTGGGATTACAGGTGTGAGCCATTGCTCCCAGCCCAATCTTCTTTAAAAAAGAACATTTTATTGAGGTATAATTTACATACTTTGAAATTTAACCATGGAAAGTATTCAGGTTGATGAGTTTTAGCATATGCAGTTGTGCAATGATAACCATAATTTAGTTTAGAGCACTTCCTTCACCCCCAAAAATTCATTTTGTAGTCATTCTTTATCCAACCTTCCTGCCCCTAGGCAAAACTATATATTTTCTAATTTTATAGATTTGCCTTTCTGGAAATTTAATAAGTAAAATCATACAAATTTGAAGTATTTTATGTCTGGTTTGTTTGCTTAGCATAATTGTCCTTTAACATTTTTATTGATATATAATAACTATATGTATTTATTAAGTACATGTGATATTTGAATGTATACATACAATATAAAATTATTAAATCAGAGTATTTAGTATATCCATCACCTCAAATTACTGTTTTTGTGTTGGGAACATTTCAAATCTTCTCTTTTAGTTATTATGACATATACAATATATTGGTGTTAAGTATAGTCACCCTACTGTGCTATCAAACATTAGAACATATTCCTTCTATCTAACACTATGTTTCTACCCATTAACCAATGCCTTTTCATTCCCCTATGTGTGCCCTGTTCCCAGCCTTTGGTAACTATCATTCTACTTTCTAACTCCATGAGATCAATTTTCTTGTCTCCCACATATAAGTAAGAATATGTGATGTTTCGTTTTTTGTGCCTGGCTTATTTCACTTAACATAAGGACCTCCAGTTCCATCCATTTTGCTGTAGTTGACTGTTTGAATTTCTTCCTGATCAGTGCCATTGACTTAGTCCTGACTCACCAGAGAAGTAAAGCAAGCCTCGGAAGATGACTCCAACTCATCCACCACGTACTATTAGAAAGTCTCAGAACAGGAGGATCCAGGATGGCTGAATAGGAACTCTGGAGTGCAGTTCCCATCAACAACAATGCAGAGGGTGAGTGCTCATCACATTTCCAAACAAGTTTTCACTGCCCACAGACCAGGAGATTCTCGGGCCAAAAAGTGCCACAAGTTTTCAGCATGGCTGTTTCAGCCAGTGCCATGGGTTGGCACACAGAAACTCACACAAATCTGGGTGGCCATTTCAACTGGCACCTGGAATGCCTGGGAAACAGAGCCACCCATTGAACTGAAAGGGAGGGGGCTGAGACAGGGATCCAGGTGATCTGGCTCCACAGGTACCACCCACACAAAACAAGCAATCTGAAACTCTCTGGATTAAGAGTTTCACAGCAAGCACGGCTGGACATGGGATGGTCCAGCTCAGTGGGGGGAAGGGCATCTGCCACTACCAAGGCAGTCTGCCAATACCGAGGCAGTTCACACAGCAGCTGGGCAGAGCCTGCAGCAGCTCAACAACACCTCTGCTGGTAGACTGTGACTAGACTATTCTGTGCAGAGCAGGGCATCTATGAAAAAAGGTAGCAGCAGGTCAGGAACTTATAAATAAAGCTGACCTTCCTAGGACAGAGCACCTGAGAAAAGAGGTGGTTATGAGTTCTGCTACAGCAGACTTAAAGGTACCTGCCCAGCAGCTCTGCACAGAACAATGGAGCTCCCAGCACAGCACTTGAGCTCCTATAAGGGACAGACTGTCTCCTTAAGCAGCTCCCTGACACCTGTATACCCAAAGAAACACCTCATAAAGGAGAACTCAGGCCAACATCTGGTGGGTACCCTTCTGGGATGAAGATAACAGAAGAAGAAACTGGCAACAACACTTACTGTTCTACAGCCCCTGTAGGTGATCCCCAGGCAAGCAGGGTCTGGAGTGGACCTCCATCAGTCCTGCAGCAGAAGGGCCTGACTGTTAGAAGGAAAACTAAGAAACAGAAAGAAATAGCTTCAACATCAACAAAAGGGACATCTACTCAGAGACCTCATCTGAATGTCACCAACTACAAAGACCACAGGTAGATAAATCCACTAAGATAGGAAGAAATCAGTGCAAAAAGGATGAAAATGCCAAAAACCAGAATGCCTCTGCTCCTCCAAGGGATCACAACTCCCATTAGCTAGGGATCAAAGGTGGATGGAGAATGAATCTGATGAATTGACAGAAACAGGCTTCAGAAGGTGGGTAATAACAAACTTCTCAGAGCTAAAAGAATATGTGCTAACCCAATGCAAAGAAACTAAGAACCTAGAAAAAAACTTAGATGAGATGCTAACTAGAATAAACAGCTTAGATAAGAATATAAAAGACTTGATGGAGCTGAAAAACACAGCATGAGAACTTTGCAAATCATACATAAGGTTCAATAGCCGAATTGACCAAGCAGAAGAAAGGATATCAGAGATTGAAGATCAACTCAATGAAATAAAATGAGAAGGCAAGGATAGAGAAAAAAGACTGAAAAGAAATGAACAAAGTCTCCAAGAAATATGGGATTATATGAAAAGACCTAATCTAGGTTTCATTGATGTACCTGAATGTGATGGAGAGAATGCATCCAAAATGGAAAACACTCTTCAGGATATTATTCAGGAGAACTTCCCCAATCTAGCAAGGCAGGCCAACATTCAATTCCAGGAAATACAGAGAACACCACAAAGATATTCCTCAAGAAGAGCAACCCCAAAGCACATAATCATCAGATTTGCCAGGGTTAAAATGAGGGAAAAAATGCTAATGGCAGCCAGAGAGAAAGGTTGGGTTAAAGGGAAGCCCATCAGACTCACAGTGGATCTCTCAGCAGAAACCCTACAAGCCAGAGGAGAGTGGGGGCCAATATTCAACATCTTTAAAGAAAAGAACTTTCAACCTAGAATTTTATATCCAGCCAAACTAAGCTTCATAAGCAAAGGATAAATAAAATCTTTTATGGACAAGCAATTGCTGAGAGATTCCATCACCACCAGGCCTGCCTTACAAGAACTCCTGAAATAAGCACTAAACAAGGAAAAGAACAACCAGCACCAGCCACTCCAAAAATGTACCAAATGATAAAGACCATCAATACAATGAAGAAACTTCATCAACTTATGGGCAAAACATCCAGCTAGCCTCAAAATGCAGGATCAAATTTACACATAACAATATTAATCTTAAATGTATATGGGCTAAATGACCCAATGAAAAGACACAGACTGGCAAACTGGATAAACAGTCAAGACCCATTGGTGTACTGTATTCAGAAAACCCATCTCACATGCAAGGACACACATAGGCTAAAAATAAAGGGATAGAGGAAGATTTATAGAGCAAATAGTGATCAAAAAAGAAGCAGGAGTTGCAATCCTAGTCTCTGATAAAATGGACTTTAAATCAACAAAGATCAAAAGAGACAAAGATGGGCATTACATAATGGTAAAAGGATCAATGCATCAAGAAGAGCTAATGATCCTAAATGTATATGCACCCAATACAGGACCACTCAGGTACATAAAGCAAGTTCTTAACGACCTACAGAGACTTAGATTCCCACACAATAATAGTGGGAAACTTTAACACATCACTGTCAGTATTAGATCAACAAGACAGAAAATTAACAAGTATATCCAGGACTTGAACTCAGATCTGGACCAAGCGGACATAATAGACATCTACAGAAAACTCCACCCCAAATCCACAGACTATACGTTCTTGGCACTGCATTGTACCTACTTTAAAACTGACCACATAATTGGAAGTAAATCACACCTCAGCAAATGCAAAAGAACAGTATCATAACAGTCTCTCAGACCACAGGGCAATCAAATTAGAACTCAGAATTAAGAAGCTGCATCAGAATCGCACAACTTCATGGAAACGGAACAACTGGCTCCTGAATGTTGACTGGCTAAACAATGAAATGAAGGCAGAAATAAAAGTGCTTTTTGAAACCAATGAGAACAAAGACACAATGTACCAGAATCTATGGGACACATTTAAAGCAGTGTCTAGAGGGAAATTTATAGCAATAAATGCCCACCAGAGAAGTGAGAAAAGATCTAAAATCGACACCCTATCATCAAAATTGAAAGAGCTAGAGAAGCAAGATAAAAAAAAAAAAAACTCAAAAGGTTGCAGAAGACAAGAAATAACTAAGATCAGAGCAGAACTGAAGGAGATAGAGACACAAAAAGCCCTTAAAAAAATCAATGAATCCAGGAGCTGGTTTTTTGAAAAGATCAACAAAATAGACAGACTGCCAGCCAGATTAATAAAAAAGAAAAGAGCAAATAATCAAATAGATGCAATAAAAAATAATAAAGGGCATATCAGCACCAATTCCACAGAAATAAAAACTATCATCAGAGATTACTACAAACAACTCTATGCCATCAGAGATTACTACAAACCCACATAAACCAGTAAACCTGGAAGAAATGGATAAATTCCTGGACACCTGCACTCTCCCAAGCCTAAACCAGGAAGAAGTTGAAACCTTGAACAGACCAATAACAAGGGCTGAAGTTGAGGCAGCAATTAATAGCCTACCAACCAAAAAAACCCCAGGTCCAGATGGGTTCACAGCTGAATTTCACCAGATGTACAAAGAGGAGCTGGTACCATTCCTTCTGAAACTATTCCAAACAATCCAAAAAGAGTGAATCCATCCCAAATCATTTTAGGAGACCAACATCATTCTGACACCAAAACCCATCAGAGGTTCAACAAAAAAAGAAAACTACAGGCCAATATCAATGATGAACATAGATGCAAAAATCTTCAATAAAATACTGGCAAGCCAATTACAACAGCACATGAAAAAGCTTATCCATCACCATCAAGTAGGCTTCATCCTGGGGATGCAAGGCAGGTTTAATATATGCAATTATATAAATGTAATCCACCACATAAACAGTACCAAATACAAAAACCACATGATTATCTCAATAGATGCAGAGAAGGCCTTCGACAAAATTCAACAGCCCTTTATGCTACAAACTCTCAATAAACTAGGTATTGATGGACCATATCTCAAAATAATAAAAGCTATTTATGACAGACCTACAGCCAATATCATACTGAACTGGCAAAAACTGGAAGCATTCCCTTTGAAATCTGACAATAGACAAGGATGGCCTTTCTCACCACTCCTATTCAATATAGTATTGGAAGTTCTAGCGAGAGCAATCAGGCAAGAGAAAAAAAATAAAGGGTATTCAATTAGGAAAGGAGGAAGTCAAATTGTCTCTATTTGCAG
This sequence comes from Cheracebus regulus, assembly GCA_963574635.1. NCBI lineage: Eukaryota > Metazoa > Chordata > Mammalia > Primates > Pitheciidae > Cheracebus > Cheracebus regulus. The sequence continues at coordinate 10,869 of CAUYQU010087887.1, forward strand.
ACGACATGATTGTATATTTAGAAGACCCTATCATCTCAGCCCAAAATCTCCTTAGACTGATAAGCAACTTCAGTAAAGTCTCAGGATACAAAAATCAATATGCAGAAATCACAAGCATTTCTGTACACCAATAACAGACTAACAGAGAGCCAAATCATGAGCAAACTCCCATTCATAATTGCTACAAAGAGAATAAAATACTTAGGAATACAACTAACAAAGGATGCAAAGGACCTCTTCAAGGAGAACTACAAACCATTGCTCAATGAAATAAGAGAGGACACAAACAGATGGAGAAACATTCCATGCTCATGGTTAGGAAGTATCAATATCGTGAAAATGACCATACTGCCCAAGGTAATTTATAGATTCAATGCTATCTCCATCAAGCTACAAATGACCCTCTTTACAGAACTGGAAAAAACCACCTTAAACTTCATATGGAATCAAAAGAGAGCCCACATAGCCAAGACAATCCTAAGCAAAAACAACAAAGCCAGAAGCATCATGCTACCTGATTTCAAACTACTACAAGGCTACAGTAACTGAAACAGCATGGTACTGGTACCAAAACAGAGATATAGACCAATGGAACAGAACAGAGGCCTTGGAGGCAACGCCACACATCTACAACCATCCAGTCTTTGACAAACCTGACAAAAACAAGCAATGGGGGAAAGGATTCCCTGTTTAATAAATGGTGTTGGGAAAACTGGCTAGCAGTGT
>CAUYQU010087888.1:0-85472 GCA_963574635.1 Cheracebus regulus
AAAAGACTGATAAATACTTTTATATTTCATGTGCCAATCTTATAACAACTGTGTGAAATAAATATTTTTGAGGTTCACAGAGACTGTGACCTGAACAGAATTTGTATTTGTTTGTTCACTTAAATTTTAAGTTCAAGGATATACACGCAGGTTTACTATATAGATAAACTTGTGTCATGCGGGTTTGTTTTACAGATTATTTCATCACCCAGGAATTAAGCCTAGTACCCATTAGTTATTTTTCCTGATCTTCTCCCTTATCCCATCCTCCACCCTCCTACAGTAGGATCTAGTGTCTGTTGTTCCCCTCTATGTGTCCTTGTTTTCTCCTCAATTAGTTCCCACTTATAAATAAATAAGAACATGTGGGCTGGGCATGGTGGCTCACGCCTATAATCCCAGCACTGTGGGAGGCCAAGGCAGGTGGATCACGAGGTCAAGAGATTGAGACCATCCTGGCCAACATGGTGAAACCCCGTCTCTACTAAAAATACAAAAAAATTAGCTGGGCGTGATGGCACGTGCCTGTGGTCCCAGCTACTCTGGAGGCTGAAGTGGAAGCATCGCTTGAATCCGGGAGGCGGAGGTTGCAGTGAGCCAAGATTGCACCACTGCACTCCAGCCTGGCGGCGGAGCAAAACTCCATCTCAAAAAAAAAAAAAGAACATGTGGTATTTGTTTTTCTGTTCCTGTGTTAGTTTGCTAAGGATAATGACCCCCAGCTCCATCCATGTTCCTGCAAAGGACATGATCTTGCTCTTTTTTATGACTGTGTAGTATTCTATAGTGTACATGTACCATATGTTATTTATCCAGTCTACCGTTAATGGGCATTTAGGTTGATTCCATGTCTTTGCTGTTGTGAATAGTCTGAACAGAGTTTGATGATAAACCTTTTTCTCAAAGCTGCTGTGCTTGCCACACCCTCCCTCTTCTTGCTATCAAACCTTTCTCACCTTGAGTCCTTTGCTTTGCAGGTACAATTATATTTTGAAAATGTAAAAATGGTGTTGGAGGTAGGGAACAGTAGATAAGAAATAGCAAACTAATGGCAAAGATGTATGCTGAGCATTCTGTTTTGAAGTTACTAAATCTATTTGTTTTGTTTTGTTTTGTTTTGTTTTGTTTTGAGACAGAGTCTTGCTCCATCGCCAGGTGCCAGGCTGGAGTACAGTGGTGCAATCTCGGCTCACTGCAATCTGCACCTCCTGGGTTCAAGCAATTTTCCTGCCCCAGCCTCCTGAGTAGCTGGGACTACAGGCGCGCGCCACCACGCCCAGCTAATTTTTATATTTTTTTAGTAGAGACGGGATTTCACCATGTTGGCCAGGATGGTCTGGATCTCTTGACCTCGTGATCCGCCCACCTTGGTCTCCCAAAGTGCTGGGATTACAGGCGTAAGCCCGGCGTCTAAATCTTACTAATTAATGGCTAATACCCTCATTAGTCACTTAACTTTTGACAACTTTTATTGTGAGTCTTCACAATATGCTGATTTAGTCAATCACAAGCTAATGTTATATTTTAAGAAATAAGGCACATTATTTTAGAAAATGCTTTGAAAGAGTGATTCAAACTAAGTGGGATTCTTGAGTTTAGAAGGGTCTGGCGGTATAAAAAGGCACATTCACTTGACTAAAGACTTGAACAACAGGAAGCATATAGTCTTAAATCCAAGGTAAGACATATTTCTTGATATTAGGAAAGGAAAAATGAAGTACAATGGCTTCCTGCCCTGAACAATATTATATGAAGGAACTCATGTTCTAAAATGCAGGGTCACGCTTGTGCCAGGAAGGAAGAAGTAGGTGTGTGTGTGTGAGAAGTGAAGAGTGGCTGATAGCCAGATGGCAGACAGAATGGCTGAAGAAAGAATCAGAAGAATTCAAGACACATTTCTTTGTTTGCCAAAGCAGCAGTCTATCCAAGTTTATTCAAGATTTAGTACTTTAAATTGAGGTGAAACAGTAACTTTAATTATACATTTGGAACATTTGAAAATTAAGATTGCCTGTAGTTATAAAAAGAACATCTGGAAAGAAGCAGGTAAGAAAAACCATTACTTCTGCAAATCCCATAAGATAGATTCAATTTCTATTTTAAATTAATGGCTTATCTTTTAGTAACAATTCAGCCCACCAACCATCTATTAACAAGATGAAGCACTCACATGTTGAAAAAAATGCCTTTACTTTATCGAACCAGGTTTCCTGTTCCCCTTCTGGCTTCTCACCATTTGTTTAAAGTTTTCTCTTGGCTCACTTTGTTAAACCAAGGGATAGGAATAGAATTAAAGAAATGCAAACACAAAGAAAAAGAATATAAAGTTATATAATAAACCCTTTCTTTTACCGTTACCCTTTTTACTATTCTATCCATAATTCCCTTCTTACTATCTTAATAGACACATTTTTGTTTGTGATGCTTCACTTTACTTTTAATTCTAACATGTTTATATCTTTAAAATCTATTTAACTAAAAATCATTTTCTGAAAAAAAGTTTTAACTATTTAATTTGGTAAAATATACCTTGCTACTGATCTTCAGTTTGTGGCATAGCCCTGGGGTCACCATACTACTGTGGCCGTCTAAGAGAGAATATAATATCCTTAGACAGAAGCAGCTCTGTCTTGGTATTTCATGAATACTCAGTAATTATGACTTACTGATTCATAAGTATACATGACTTTCGTTGCTTTTCATTGGTAATCAACATCATGAAAATACCTGCAGAGAGTTTCAACAAACCTCTAGAAATGTATTTTATTCATCAATTTAGTTTTCACGTACTCATCTGTTTTATAAAAACAAAGTAAAAATCTTTGGGTGCTTATAAAAAGGAGCAACTTCAAATTATTATTAGCATAATTATAGATAAAAAGGTACATTAGCAGAACATTTTCTTTACTCATGTTTGTGGAAAAGTAAGCACAAGTAAAAGAAATTACGACTATATTTATGTATACAAATTTACTAAGCCAAATTATTGGAAAAGCATTGTCAATTTTTAAAATTAAAACTGCCCTAATTTTAAGAGGTTTATGCCAAAAAAAAAATGTCATAATTTGGTTTGACTGGCTCTGTTCTTGAATGTAAGAATCATGTCTTTCATAACTATGAGAGAACAATGAAAGCCAAAGGTTGTTCTAGTATTGAAGTTTAACCACTGGAGATAGTATCTGAAAAAATAAAATGTGTTCAATATATCAATTTCATTATTATATGCATTTAATTAACTATGGCAAATTTGAAGGCCATCATGCCTGCTAAGGACAGCTAACAACATCAGTTCCATATTCTGAGAAAATATTTTCACCTGTTTTGCCAGCTTCACTAACACTATTTTCTTTTTATTTCATTGCTATTTCAAGATTTTCAGTACAAGAAATAACCTTTGTTTCTGGACTCAAGTCTGATAGAATCATAGTTTAACCAATATAACTGAATTAATTCAAAAGAATGGAGGACTCAAAGCTCATGGACATTTTCTATGTCCTTTTTTATGTTTTATAGCCAAAGTATTCCTTTTCTAAGTGTAAGAATAAGTTTACAATTAAATTTCAGCCAAGCAACTTTGTATTCATTGTGTCTAAAAGTTGAGTACTTAGAACTCTAATAAAAGAAGCTTCTACTTGATTGGGCTTCCAGTGAAATTGTTACACTACTTTGGATGAAACCTGAGGATTAGTTCCTGAAGCTGCATGAGATGGGGTTCTCAGGAATATTGACAGACTCCTATCAAGACCAACTGCTTCCCCTGCCACAAGTGCTAGTAGAATAAAGGGACAGAAGGAAAAAAATCACCGGGGAAATGCAGCTGTTGATGAGATGAATGAGTGAACTGTCTGATTATAAAACTGGACCCAATGGCTTCCACCCGATTGCTCTATCTAGGTGGACAATTTCCACATATATTGTTTTTTACTGATTCTAGTTTATGGTGGTAAAAAATTTATAATATATGATAGGATTTCAATTCTTTCCACGTATCATATTCTTTTCAACTTCTAAGGCCAAAACAGGACAAAGTCCTTTTGTGTAGACACCAACTCTCATCCATTCTAAAGTTGACCTGGACAAACTTTGAAGAAATGAAAGGATCCTAGTTGCACATTCAGAAGATTTTTGAATTTTTGATTTTGGAAAAAGTGGAAAACAAAGTCATTAACAAAAGTGGATCACTTGAATGAGGTCATCTCCTTTGGTCAATGATAAGGAAAAGAGTGCTTACTACCTCAGATTGGAGTACCACGGTTGGCAAAGCTTGGTGGAATTTGTTTTATTAAGGGATACTTCCAGCAGACTTTCTAAAACTCTATTTCTCCGAAATCAGCTTTTTAGAGGAATCAAATCTATACCTGAGCCCCATGATCAGCCAGATCATTTTCATGTGTCTTTTTAGAGAAGTTTACTGCCCTTTGAAGTGTTCAACACGTTAAGAATGCAGTACTAAGTTGGCAGGAAGCCACTCTTTTGTAGATCACATTTCATGATGATTTCTGCACAATTAAAGATGATAACTAAAGGTGTGACCTGAAGAAAAAATAGCCAGTACTGTCCCATGTTATAAAACTGCATTTATTAACAACATTCTCTCTACCTGCTTGGTATTAAATAGATGTGGCCTTTTTTTTAAAGTAGTATACTGGGCCATTCTATAAGTAGTGCTGTGAGTAATTACTTTTATTATGAAAAAACAGACTTGTAGACTTAGTTCATAACACAAACAAAAACAATAACAGTTCCATTAAAGATCCTCATGAAGGAGTGCTGAAAACTTGTAGAATAAATGTAAAAAGAATGTTTTTTTACTATCAGGAAACAAAATAATTTCTTAAGATGAAAAAACCACAATGCTTCAAATAAAATGATATATTTAGCAATAATAAAAATAGCTTTGGTATAATAAGAGAAATGAAAAATAAAATTAAAAGACAAATCACAGATTAAAAGAATAACATATTAAAAGGTAATATATCAATGACAAGTTTTTATTCACAATAAGCAAGGTACCTCAAAAGTCATTAAGCAAAAGGCCTGGCACAGCGGTTCATGCCTGTAATCCCAGCAGTTTGGGAGGCTGAGGCAGACAGATCACTTGAGGTGAGGAGTTCGAGACCAGCCTGACCAACATGGAGAAACTCCATCTCTACTAAAAATACAACAATTAGCCAGGTGTGGTGGCGCATGCCTGTAGTCCCAGCTACTCAGGAGGCTGAGGCAGAAGAATCGCTTGAACCCGGGAGGCAGAGGTTGCAGTGAGCCAAGATCATGCCATTGCACTCCATCCTAGGCGATAGAGCGAGACTCCGTCTCAGAGAAAAAAAAAATCATCATGCAAAACACAAATGACTCAACAGGTGAAACTGGTCAAAGAATAGAAGGAGAAAATTGAATGGCAACAAACTTATGAAATACACTATCTCATTAGTAATGAGAGAAATTAAAATTAAAATAATACCAGTAATTTCTGGCCAAGATGTAGTGAAATATGGACTCTCATATTGACATTAGTGGAACTTGTCATATGCTGGAAATCTGCAAAGCACATCCCATTGCTCATAGACTGTTGTATATGAGTAAATAAACTAACAACGCCTGAGATGAATACACATCAGCATTAACTGGAGGTTCCTTTTAGGGAGGATAATAGAGTGACAGAGGAATGTAAACGGTTACAAAGAAGTTTTGTCTGCATCTGTTACCTTTACACGGAGAGGCAGAGAGATCTGAATCATGAGTATAGCTGTTAGATTGTGTATCTTCTTGAGCCTTCGTACCATATATGAAGGGAAATGTATTAGGGGCCCAGTGCAGTGGCTCACATCTGTAATGCCAGCACTTTGGGAGCCTGAGGTGGGGGTCAAGAGTTTGAGATCAGGCTGCCCAACATGGTGAAACACCATCTCAACTAAAAATACAAAACTTAACCAGGAGTGGTGGTGCATGTCTGTAATCCCAGCTACTCCGGAGGCTGAGGCACGAGAATCACTTGAACCCAAGAGGCATAGGTTGCTGTGAGTGGAGATAGCACCACTGCACTCCAGCCTGAGTGACAGAGGGAAACTCAGTCTCAGAAAATAAAAAATAATATGGGAGTTTATTAGGGAGAATCGGCTCATACGATCACAAGGCGAAATCCCACAATAGGCTGTCTGCAAGCAGGGGAAGAAAGAAGCTAGTGTGGCTCAGCCCCAGTCCAAAGCCTCAAAAGCAGGGAAGCCAGCAGTATAGCCTTCTGTCTATGACTGAAGGCCGGAGACCCTGGCAAACTACTGGTGTAAGTCTAATAGTCCAAAGACTGAAGCATCTGGAGTCTGATGTCAAGGACAGGAGAAACAGAAGGAAACATCCAGCACAGGAGACAAATGAGAGCCAGAAGACTCAGCAAGACTTATCCCACTCTCTTCCAACTACTTTGTTATAGCCACACTGGCAGCCAATTTGATGATTGACGAAGACCCACCCACATTGAGGGTAGGTCTTCCTTTTCCAGTCCACTGACTAAAACGCACTCACAGACACAACCAGAAACAATACTTTACCAGCTATCTAGGTAGCCTTCAACCCAATCAAGCTGATACCTAAAATTAATCATCGTAAAGATGAAGTAATCTCTTCTGATTAGGAATTAGCAACCCTAAAATCCCCATTGCCTAGCACAGTGCCTTGCACCTAATAAACATTCAATAAATATTTGTTGATGGTAATGTTGACCTTGTCCACACAGAAAACTACAAGTCAACCAGATCTGGCAGCTCTCTATCAAAGTCTCATACAAATACATTGCCCTACAAAGGAGTAAAAGACCCCAGGCTAGTATAGAAAAATAATATAATGCATGAATCTGTCACTGCATTAAACACTCTGATACCTATTCGTTTCGTCTTTGGATGACAACAACATTGTAATATTTTCTAAAGGGATGAAAGATACTGCCCGTCCTTCGGCATCAAAGAAGCCATTCCTAAGGCAGCAGCTAGCAATACCTTAACTATATTTAGAAGAGATTGTGAATTAAACATACCCCTCTAGTTCTAAATGTGACAGCTTCCCAACGTCATCCTTCTTTACCCAGTAATCTCTAGGCCTACAAGAGGGGAAGTGTGAGGAATGACAAAGAGTCAGAGTTCTTAACCGGCTATTATCAAAATATGGTATTTTGCAGTTTGTAAAAACATAAGACCAGGTGAACATATTGTTAATTCCTTTCATGAGCTCCTGGAAAGAGCTTGGGCAGGTGATGGGCCCTGACGCTTCATCTTCATCCGCCTCAGGGTTTATCTGCCTCCGTCTCTCTTCCAAGCAGTGCGCTCCATTGTGTGTCCCCTAAGTGCCGAGATACCCCAAGGGAGAGAGAGGTAAAGGAGATGGCAATAAAGAGATAGGGAGAGGAGAAGCGTCCCTTGCTGTCCCACTTGTGAGTCCCTATTGGACTGGTAATAATCTTAGTTGTCAAGCCTGCCTGAAATCTGGCGAGAATTTCTAGTCTCCTCTCCAGTGGAAACTGTAGAAGAGAACACTACCTTCCTGCCAAAGCTCATGCTTTTCCACTGTTAAAGAAATTAAAATCCAAATGCCTCATTTCATTGATGTTTAAAGTAAATTAGCCTGACAGAGATGGCTTCTATTACTTTTAGAGAGAATTTCATGACTCCATGACAATGCATTCGGTATTTCGGAAGACGCTTCAACACTCTGAGACTAGAGAGGTCTGGCTGGCACCAGTAAAGCTGTGTATTACTACCCTGGGCACTAAAGGGGAGGTACGGATGCAACATAGGTGAATTCCATTGCTTGTTGGGTCTCCACGAACAGATACTTCCACGTGCTACATGGAACCTGGCAGCTTAAAGAAACACTGTGTGCCTACAGCAAAATAACATACATGTTATTATAACCAGAGAGTATATTTGGCACAGAGAGAAATAGGGCTCAATGTGAAATCCAGTTCTCGTTTTCCTTTCCATCTATGCCACAAGGAAGAGGGAACTGGAAGTTCACATAGGGACAGCTTCACAGAGAAAGCAACTTAAGAAAAAAAAAGTTCCTTAAAACCAAACCACAACCATCCTCACACTAACCTGGCCCTGTGAAGCCCTAATTCCAGTAACACCCTTGGATTGCATCCACTCTTCCCAAGGCTCTCTCCCAAGACAGAGAGAGCTGAGGAGTGCCTTTTTGCTCAAAAGAGACCCTGAAGAACAGCATTCAGCAACGTGGTTCTTGCAGGCAGATGAGCCAAGTAAACAGCTCTGACTAGCAGACTAGTTCTTTCTAATTCACTAATTAATTGGCCTGAGATTGACAGTATACCATGCCACAGAGCCACCAGAATTTGCCTTCTCCCAATATAGCCTCTGGAAAAAAAAATGGTTCTGTATTTAAACATAACAGGTGCATTCTAAGTTACACCTGTCTATGATTTCATATGTCTTATATTTTCCATAATTCTAATATTTAATGTAGTCAACCAATTCGTTATTTAAAGGACATACACAGAGAAATGCAACAATCTCAATAAGCCTATCTACCATGGAGACGAGTCTCAACATTTTCCTCATTGTTTAAATTGAAAAATAATCACTGACACATTTTTGAAGTCATTTAAGAAAAGATGTTGCATAATTGGCAATAAAAGTGAAAAAACATCAGAAAAATGTATATGCCATACTATCCCTTTCCTCCATTCAAGTGACAACTCAAAAATAATTGCATATTGGCCATAAGTAGATTTACACATGTTATATTCATTAAGATATTGTAAAAGCAAGAGGGACACATTCATAAACATCACTCAATAGCACTTAATTTTTTAATGGTTAAATGGTCAAAATGGCATCATGCAATGGAAAAAGAGAAATTAGTAACAATAACTCCCTTGAGCCCATTAAACCTTCTTCTATGGTTTTATCCTAACTATATCAACAGTTCACTTAATTTCTTCAGGAAAGGAAGGTAATTTAAAAAGCTGTTTGTTCCTGAAATATTTATTGCCCTTAATATGATTCAGAATTCTTAATTTCTCTTACCTTTGTTTACATAAATACAAAGTAAAACTCTGAAACGCCAAAAAACACATTCACATAAAACTGTGCGTAATTTTCAAAGGTTTTATGTTTATACAATTTTTTAAAAGATAGATCAAGTAAACAGAGACTAGATAGATTGCTCCCTCTTCTGGTAAATCTATGTATTTTAAAACAAAAAAGCATTTTAAAATAAGGCATTTAGTTCACAGTAAATTTAATCATCCAAGGGTATAAATGTTACTATAAACTATTTAAAATAGTCTATAGTTATTAATAGAACCCCCAAAGTGAGACCTTAGAGGATAGCTTTCAAACAGGATCTTTGAGGGCTAAAGTTAAGTTTTCTTGCCTTTGGTAAGTAGTGAAAATTTTTGACCCTAAGAACACAGGAAGCATTCCCTTGAGCACTATTCTTGCAGTTAATTATGATTCAGATTAAAGTTCAAAATATTTGGGAAGCAGTAGATGAGGACAGTGGGGGGAGCAGAGGGAAAGGGAGTAAACTACTGAAGCAAAAATATGGTTTTCTACTCATTTCTAGAGAAACTGAAAGAAAGATATTACCACAACTCACTTTCACCTGAAGTTTTGTTTATTAACTTTGCCTCTTTCTCAGCAAGGCAGATAAGGAATGAAGATAACCTGACGTAACATGTTATAATCAAACGAAAGAAACCAGGCACTTCGGAAGAAATTATGAAATTTGACTTTTTGTTATTTTTTCTCCTCTATGTTGCATTGACTTTTGGTTATTACTGAGGGCCATCCATTTATGAAGGAATGATGGTCTAAAATAAATTCAAAAATCATTGATTTAGAGTTGTGTGTGTGTGTGTGTTTCAGAGAATTAAGATTATAAATGGTGGTTAGTGTCTTTGCTAGTTCTTGAAAAGTCTAATAAAAATGTACCAAAAAAGAAAAAATGATCACTTTGTTGCTTTGTATAGTCATTTGAGGAAATGCTTTGACAGACTAGTTTGGAGGAGGTATTTTGGTAGCCCTGAGGATTTAGTCCACAAAGAAACCGGAACTGCCAGATTAGAAGTTTGCCCTGTGTTGCATAATAGGTAAGGAACTAGAAGAGTGGTAGGAGAAAGCCCATGCATTATAGCAGAAGACCAGAAGCTGGAGGAAAGGTGGGCAAAGTGGCTGCCCCAGAGTCAAATAAGAGCTTCTAAGAACAATGACGTCTTGTTCTGTAAAACCCCTTCAGTTTCCCCAGCCTTCATCTAAAATAGCAGGAAATCCGGCGCCCCCTAGAGGACCATTTTTGAAATTTGGTAGGGTTTGCGGTGTGGGGTATTATTTACCTTCATGGTTTGGCCGGGAATAAGCTTTGGGTCGTGTGGCTAGTGGCCAAGGATGCCAGACAACAGTGAACGTCCTTATTCCAGGTGAGCTCCCCAGGTCTTTTCCTGAACAAAACATGCTCTTCCTTCCAGCTGTAAAAACATTTTCTTCAAACAGCTGCATTTACTATATCTGCACGTTAATTCATCTCTTAAATCTGATTTAAGAACCTATTTGTGACTTTGTTTCGAAAAACCAAAGCCAAATAAAAGAGAGAGATAAAAAAACCAAGAAGAAAGAAATGCAAATTCTCTCCGTGTGTGTGTGTGTGTGTGTGTGTGTGTGTGTGTGTATACCTAAAAAATGTCTTAGGCCATTAGTTTCAATTGTTAAATATAAAAATGTGATAAAATATTTAATTGAATGTTTGAGACTAGACTTCAAAACTTAGCTCACACATGAAGGCTCACAGTTCATTGTGAGCTAAGTTTTAAAATCGTTACTTTTTTTCTGTTACTTTTTAAACTTGACAAAGAAATCTGTCAAGATTAAATAAACATCCTACAAAGAAACAGTTTGAAAGTTGGAAAGATTTTTTAATGAAAAATTTGAAAATTGTAAACATACTCACTGGAGTATTTGGGGAAATCTCATTAAAAGAAGAAAGTTCTAGTTGACAATAGTAGAACAGCACAAATAACAAATTGTAGTAAGTCCCACACTGCTGGAGAAAATTTAATAATATAATTATCCAAGACATATTAGGATGTCTTAGAATGGAGGGAAAAACAAATGATATAATTTCTATGCCTTTTTTATTATATTTCATTCAATCTTTGATGTTTCAGATTTTTGATTCAATTAAAAAAACAATGAATATGTGAAATGGTTTGACAAAGGTTTTTTATGTATTAAAATATTTCAAAGAGTTTCTTTTAAATGTGTAATAATATGCAGTAGATTTTCTTAAAGTGAGCAAAATTACCACTGGTTTATCAATAAAGTGGTTACTTTAAAAATGTCTTTCAGATCTAGAATTTTTATAGGATTTTTTTTTTCAGATAATTAGATGTGGTAAGTTTGTAAATGTTTGTGAGTAAATAATGTGTTACCATGTGGAGGCTACTAAAAAGATATGATGTTTGGACTTAAAAATCCATATGAACTTAAATAGGAGGTTAGGATATTAATTAATTTAAAATAGAGATGGAATATACTAGCCAAGTTTTACAGAAAGTTAGTTGAGCTAAAAGATACCCTTGAGAGCAAAGTTGAATTATCAAACATTTGAATTTAGTGAAGGCTTTCTTATATATTTTTTTGGGAAAAAATAGCATTTTTATTTTTATAGTAGCTGACAAGTTTTTCTACATATACTGCAGCTCCAGCAAAATGGATGAAACCAACTAAATATGGATAACAGAGGTGACTGGAGACTCTTTCCATCATATGAAAGAAATTAAAAACTGGACGTGTCCATAAAATATTAGAGATAAGTAAGTGGGGCCCCTGTTTTCACATCTTTAAGATTTTTTGCAGTGTTTCAGGGATTAAAATTATGCTTAAAGTATTTACTACTGTGCCTGACTTATAAAAAGGCACAATCAAGCAGTAAATTATTACTGAAGATAATTTGTTTATGGAGGCATACTTAAACCCTGAGTGTGTATGAAGTTATTCCTGGATTATAGTAAAAATCATTTTTTTATCCAAAGTCAGAATAAATTGAGCAATAAAATAAATAATGTAGATGTGGATAGACCCAACTTATAAAATAAATATCCATGAGTCCATACTGATATAAGTGTTTGAATAAATAAATAAATGAGGGAGAGATTTATTATATTAGACAAACACCACATGCAGAAAAATTACAAATAATTCCTGTAGATACTCTGCCCTCAAGGAGGTGCAGTACAACTTTCCACTTCTTATGTGTGGGCTGCAGATAGTAACTATCTTCCAAAGAGGACTGTATGGAAAGAAGTATAAAAGAGTGGCTTTGACAAATACTGCCTCAGCCACATGATCTAGATCAACATCAGCAATGAGAAATCACATTGAGCCCATATGCCCTTGATAAGATGTGATGGAAATGGCACCCCACCTCTGTGGTCTTCTTTTCAAAATCATATCACCCCAGTATAATCCATAGGAAAATACCAGACAAATCTTTTAAAAGGACATTCCACAAAACATCTGACCCAGTACTCCTAAAACCTGTCATGATTACAGAAGATACGAAGTCTTAAAAACTGTTACAGTCTACATAGGAGCTACGAAGACATGATGCTAAATGTAAAGTCATTATCTCAGATGGGGCCCTGGAACAGAAAAAGAACACTAGATAACTAGGGAAATCTGATTAAGTACACACTTTAGTTAATTCTAACGTATCAATGTTTGTTAATTGATTATAACAAATATGGTAATAATATGGGGAACTAGGTACAGGGTATATGGGAACTCTTTGTACAATCATCACACGTTCTTTCTTTAAATCTAACACTGTTCTGAAGTAAAATGTTTATTTAAAAATATCTTAAATTACAGCTTTTTTTTCCAAATGACATCCAGTGGAAAGAACCAGGGCATCTTGGAGGAAATGACATATCAAAGACCTAGAAGGGATAAATCTATGATGAAGCTGAAGCATTTGTTTTGCCAGAAAGTTACAAAACAACCACCACCACACAAAATATGGACAGGAGGCTGGGCGCAGTTCACACCTGCAATCTCAGCACTTTGGGACGTCAAGATGAGTAAATCACCTGATGTCAGGAGTTCAAGACCAGCCTGGCCAACATGATGAAACCCGGTCTCTAATACAAATACAAAACTTAGCCAGGCATGGTGGTGCGTGCCTGTAATCCCAGCTACTGGAAGGGCTGAGGCAGGAGCTTCCCTGGAACCTGGGAGGCGGAGGTTACAGTGAGCCTAGATTGTGCTGCCTGGGCAACAGAGCGAGACTCCATTAAAAAAAAATGGACAGGAGCATGTCAGAACACAGGAGCCAACCTGAAAGAGCTTCCGATGGCCAAAGCTAAGACAGTTTTAGCAACAAAGCCATAATAATAGTATTGGATCCAAAGAATTAGACCTACAAATCAAAATCAATATGCACAATTACACAATTGTTATGGGTAAATAATTGAATAAATAAATAAATGGGGTGGGGAGGGGAAAATCATCCTTATGGAAGAATTTCAAATAATACATTTTGATAATTCTCATTTCTTGGTGATAAAGCCTAATTCCCCTCTTCCTGAATGTGAGCTGGAATTAATAGCTTACTTCCATATAATAGAATATGGAAAGGGAAAAATACTAATTTAACAGTGGAGAAACTTGGCAGACATCACCTTAATACATAAGTGATCAGTAATAAGTCATGTTGATATTATCTACCCAAGCATCCTTTATTATGATGTAAAATTACTCCTGTGGTGTTTTTCCCATAACGCATAATACTATGTAATCATAACAAACATCAGACAAACTCAAATACAGAGACATCCTACAAAATACTTGACTAGTACTCTTCAAAACACTCAAAAATCGTTAAAAGAGAGAGAGAGAGAAAGAGAGAGAGAAAGCTGAAAAAATTACAGTTCAAAGGAGGAAAGAAGCAATGGTGGGTAAGTGCAATGTGGTATCCTGGATAAGATCCTGGAATAGAAAAGGGTCATCAGAGGAAAACTGATGATAACCAAATACAGTCTGTAGTTTAACCAATAGTATTGTATCAATGATAGTTTCTTCATTTTGAGAAATGTACTGCGGTTATATAAGATGTCTGCAGTAAGGAAAGCTCAATGATATAGGAGAAGGTATATGAGAATTCCACATACCATCTCTGAAACCTGTCTGTAAATCGAAAACTGTTCCATAATGGCCATCTTTTCAAAATAATCACGAAAATCAATGAAACTATTGATATTTTGCATTCAGACATGAAGAAATCAATAAGAAAAGGTGCAGTGGCTTTACTTTTTATCTCAAAACTATTGACAGAAAAGAAAATTCCTAAAATGACACTTGCTTTTTGAAATGTCAGCAAAATCTTAGAAAAGCAGATCAAGAGATATTCGAAACAATTGTCCACACATGTGGTTTTGTTATTAGTGGGTGAAATTAAGAGTTCAAATGTTTACCTAGAACAAATCAAAGTGTAGCTACTATGGCAGACTCCAGATTTATTTAGTTGGTAAATTCTCCCAAGACTTTTTAAAGTGTAACTTTATCTAAGAATTACTCATATAAATGCTTCTGCAGAAATTCATTCCAATTCTTTAGAAGGAAAAAAATAAAGAGCAAATGATTTTTAGAACTCTCTACACTCAATAAAATGATCACATAGAATTATTTTAATTTTTAATTAAACTAATGAATCCTGCATGTAGTTGTACTTATCCAGCAATGATCTCTAACAAAGAATCTGGAAACTATCCTTTTCACTCATGACCAGTATAAATACAGATTGCAGTGTATTTTACCAGCTGCACAAACATCCACAGATTCAAGCCAAGATCTTGTGCTGCCTAACATACTTCTCTCATCATTTCTTTTCAACGTACATATATTTCCAAAGCCTATTTGTTTTTCTTTCCTAAATTACTCATCATGTTTAGGGAATTGTTTTGACAACATGTGCATTTAGGAAAACTTTAGAGTTTTGAAAAAAAGAGCCAGACTCATAAATTTACTAGGTAGCCGCTGGAGTAATGCTTTACCTTTTCAACAGAGGAAGCAAGAAATTTACAATAGAAAATGTGTTGCACATTTTTTTCAGAAAGACAGGGACCAAGCATGATCTTGCTATTGCAGGATCATATATTAAAATTGGCCATTAACTTGTATATATGTCTGGCAGACTCTCTCTCTTTCTCTTTTTCTCTTTGTGAAGAAAGAAGTTAGAACACTTTGACCCTGTTAGATTGAGAATTGCCTCCCTTACATAAAGACAGTAAGGTTGCCTTGGTTTGTTTCAATGCATGGAAGAAACGTCAGTATCAGTACACTCTCTTTGGTCAATAAAAAGCACCTCTTGCTTTTAGGTGGAGAGATGATAATAAGAGCAAATGGAATGGGGTCACATAGTAAATCAACAGGCCACTATAGAACCACTATCTTTTCAGCACTGTGATCCCAATCAGAATCAGTACACGTTTGAAGTATGGCAAAGGCATGCCCTTGGCAGAAAATATGGAAACAATAAGCTTCTTTGTGCTACAAATATGACATTTCCTTAGATAAAATTGTCACCATCTGCTTACCTCACAGGTGTTAAATGATGGGACAGTGTGAATTAAAAGCTTATATTACTAAAAAGAGTCGAAGACTTGTGCTTCATTCTTCGTGTTGTTATCTTTAATCATTTAATTTTCCAAGCTATGTTTAAATAAGGTATTGTTTTTCCAAATTATATAAAGAGATCACTAGCTTCAGATTTTAGAGAATTTTTAACCAAATAAATTCCTGTTTAACAAATCTTAGGTTTGGGATAGAGTTAGAGAAGACTTCTCCATGTGAACTCATCTCTTACGATAGAACTTGCATATTATGTAAAGAACCATGCATCGTCATTTTTTAACATATTTTGAAATTTATCAAACCAAAATTACATTCTTTGCTAATTTTCAAACAGCCTATAGAAATATATTCAAGAGACTATAGGAATAGTGATTTTGGCTCGATCCATTTACTTCTGCAACAAATATTTATTGAGCATCTCCTCAGCCGATGAGTATTTGGCTTTCAGATTTGGTACTGCTTTGTTGACAGTAATTCCCTCATAGTCACATGAAATGTAATCTAGTTGTTTTCTGCTTCCACAGTGATTAGGAAAATTTTTGTGTTCTGTTTATTATCGCCTCACCTTAAGGAATGAGAAAGGCAGAATAGGAGTTAAGTTGTTATGAGGAATGCCCAGATAAATACTGTTTATAATTCTCTCATTTAGGAAGAAAACCCTAAACATGATTTAGCTCAGAATGTGTTGTTTTTAATAATTTTGTGTACATTGTTAAGACCTGGCAATGGAATTGCTTTGCTTTCTGATCATGAATTTAGAAATTGAAGAAAAATGGGGAAAAAAAGAATTTGTAAATAAATCAATTACAAAGTAGACAATTTTAGAGGAATCACAGATGTTTAAAATTGACTGAAAAGATAGAATATTTGAATATCAAGTGACTACAGAAGAAACTAAGCATGTTGCCAAATACCTACCACTCCATGCCCACATAAAACATGGGGTCAAGATGACTTCAATGTAAAATTCTTTGAAACCTTCAAGGAATTCATATTTATATCCTATTTAAAATGATCTGCAGAAAATAGAAAATAATGTTTTACTGAAGTTTACAGAGCATATATAATGCTGAGAAAAACCTAATCGAAATGTCTTAAAAATATATAAAGTAAGGAAAAGAAACATGGACAAATTAAGAACAATTGGTCAATATCATTAAAAATTTGAAAATCAAAATCAAAAATGATATTTAGAAAACTGAATTCAGCAATATATTAAAGTAATTGTACAGAATGGCCAGGAAAGTTTTATTCTAAAAGCCTGGTATGATTGGACACTGGATAATCTAGTCAAAAAATTATTGTACAAAATCCAGTCATTTTCTGATATGACAATAATAATTTAAAAATACAATGACAACCATTTAGGAATACACATGAAAAGAAATCCTAAGGCAAAGCATGGTGGCTCACTACTGTAATCCCAGCACTTTGGAAGACCATGGAAGGCATATTGCTCGGGTCCAGGAGTTCAAGAGAGGCCTGGACAACATGACAAAACCCTGTCTCTTTAAAATAATAAAATAAAATAAATCTTTGAGGCTTACAGCAGTAAGCCTTCAAAATTAGACAAAAGTATAAGAGAAATCTTGAATTAGTAAAGAGATGTTTTTCTACATGAATATTTTAGATATTAAACAACTATATCCTTTAAATTATAAATTTAAATGCAACATTCAGAAAGTTCTAATAATTTTGTTTAAATTTTATGATATAGTTTTAGAATTTGGTGTGAAAGCATAAGTATGTCAAAATTTTGAAAAAAGTTGACAAATGAGTGTAAGTTTGTTATAACAGATATTAGACTATATTCTAAAGCTATAATATTCCAAGTGATTTATCATGGCACCAAAGAACAGAACAAAAATGTTTTTAAAATATGAATACTAAAATAACTGTAAAATATGAGACTGATGCTGGCAGGGAAAATTAGAAAAATTTTAGTTTTTGAAATATTTCAGTTTTTCAAATACTTTTAATTTGAAAAAAAATCAGAGATCAAGTCACAATTTCAAATTTTAAATAACATATCAAAATATATTTCATATTAAAGAATTAAATATATCATATAAAGGCAGTAAAAATAGAATTAAATATTATATACTGGGAAAGTTATTTTTAAGGACAATGTCAGAGTTAGAATCTGTCTACAGATTTCTTTCTTCTTTGTTATACAAATGTTCACTCAGTGCCAAATATACTCTGAACATTAATGACCAGCAGTGAACTATTTGTTGTGTGTTTTTACAATGTAAATCGTTACACAAATATTTAATGAAACTGTGAATGGCAATATGAAGGATAATTATAGGGAAATAGAAGAATGTGTAACATGAGGAAACAATCTACTTTGGAGTGTAAGGGAATAGTTTCTTGAAGCAGTGACATCAAAGATTAACTTGAAAGATAAATAGAATTTAGGTAAGCTACTGTGTGAACATAAATTCAAGAGAGGCATGAGACTTAGTGGGTAAAATTCTAGATGAAACATGAAGATTTTAACTATGATAATGATTGGTGGTGGCTGGAGAGAGTAATTAGTTCATTATCTATTTTAGAGAAAGAATCCACCTACTAATGGTCACAGTAATGAATTAGATAATGGAAAAAAGAGAAAAATGTAAAAGATGACTTCTAGCTTCAGAAAACAGCCATGTGTTGGCTTAAGCTTCCATTTCCTGACATAAAATATAGTGGAGAAGGAATTTATTTCCATTAATGGGAAGTCAGGAGTTGAACTCTGAACATTTGAATTTAAGATCCCTACCTTAAATGAGGCATCGAATTAGATATACCAAGTAGGATGCAAGATGAAAAGTTCTGCAGCTAAAGATATTCTCACCTAGACTGGTTCCCAGTCATGGGCATATTCAAATAGAACCGAAGTTTCAAGAATAAATGGCATGGTTTAAGAACAGAAATTTTACAGTGTATGAGAAGTATCAACAGTGTGTAAGGAAAATAAGAAGGAATAATGTCTATGACTCAATGCAGAGGAAGTCTATCATTTAAAGATTATGTGATGTGATCACAAGATTAAGACTTGTGCTTCTGAGACTTCAGCATGAGATCGCTATACATTCTAAGACAGAGAAATAAAAGGCTCAAGAAAGAAAAGAACAATCTTCCATTTGATTTTACTATTACTATTTCTCTTTCTTGTATTCCACTCTAAGTATAAAGAGATAATATTTTTTAAGGAAATGGGGTCTCCCACTGTTGCCCAGGCTGGGGTGAAGGGATCAAAGCTCACTGCTATGGGCTCAAGTGATGCACCTGCCTCAGACTCTCAAGTAGCTAAGACTATAGGTATGCACCACCATGCCACCATGCTGGCTTTTTTTTTTTTTTTATAGTGGAGATAGGGGTTTTCCTATGTTGCCCAGGCTAGTCTCAAACTATTGTCCTCAAGTGATCTCCCACTTCAGCCTTCCCAAAGTGCTGGTATTACAGGTGTGAGTCATGGCACCCAACCAAAAGATAGTATTTGTGACATATTAAATGAATAACTCATTTATTCTCTGTAAATTTTGTTGCACACTAGCTTTCTGCTCATTGAATTAATGGCATCCATGACTGCAGGGTTTGATGAATAAAGTCTAAAGCACTACTTGAGCTAATGTTTCAAATTATATTGTTAAGTTCATAATCAGATTATCTTAGTCATGATATGTAATGCAAAGTTTTTGAATTTAGACAACTTCATTCCCACTAATAAGCCCTGTCCAAAAAGGAGCAATGCAAAGGAAATATCACATATTTGATTTTTAATTAGTACTGTATATAAATATATTTACTAAAATGCAATATCTTTCTGGAAGAAAATAGTGGCTAAAATAATAGCAAATTTTATAACCATCTACTGGACAGAATTTCAGTTTTACACATTCAAACATAATTATATCTATGTCATCAAAGCCACTTTATATATAAACTATTCTTTTAAAATAAACTAACAATTATATATTCAGTCATTCACTTGTTCAGCAAATATTTGCTAAGTATCTCCTATGTTGTAATAACCATGTTAGCTATTTGAAGTCTTGAGGTGTTGATGCAATAGGTAACATACAAGCAGGGATCTAAGATTTTAGCAAAATAAGAACAAACTATGAGGGAAATGGGTGTGAGAAGAGTATATCAAGCAAAGAGAATGACTCTTATGAAGGCTAAGTGATTAAAGAGGACCATACATAAAAAAATAAAAACACTAGTGAAACAGGCATAGACTAAGGCCAGAAAGCCAAGGGCCTTCTTAATTACTTGGAGGAATTTGAACTATGTTCTAAGAATAATGGGGAGCCATTTACTAGATTTTTTCATAATTTCTTTGAGACATATTCTACATATCATAAAATTCACCCAATTCAAGTGTACAATTCAATGATTTTTTTGTAATCTTATCTAGAAGAGAATTCTAGGATGGAGATACAATTTTGAGTTACTATGTTAGAGATGATATTTAATACCATTCCTATGTAAGAGATCATCAAGACAGAGAATGTAGATAGAAAAGAGAAGTTTACCAAAAAATGAGCTCCGTGGGCGTATTTCTGGAAGATAATTCCACAATAGTAAATGTAATCTAGATGGCATGCTCAATTAATACATTAAAGACTATAGATGGCTCTAGGGAGTTTTTACTCTTAAATAAGTAAATAACCTAATTTTGAATTATTATAACCAAGGTTGATCCCAAATAAGGAAGTCCTTAGCAGTCCGAGGTGGTATGACTTCATTAGGTCTTGGCCAAGGCCCTTTGAAGGGGAGACAAAATGATAATAAGAGATTGGCCTGATTTATTGGCTGAATTGAGTTGGATAAAGATTATTCCCAAACAATTCTCAAGATGTTGTTATAGATGTGAAAGACCAACTTGTTTTGCATTATTACAGACATTTATGAATTAACTGAGTTTTTTAGTTCTTGTAAATATTTTATGGCAATTACAGAAGGACATTCATACAGTGGCATAAGTGTGAAAACATTATTTATGCAAATGCTATTTTCTTTGCCAGAAATTTTATGAGTTCCCAGTTTAACTTTAAGGAGTAGGATTGTATATATGATTAACAATATCTCATAACATTTAATTTACACCTTCATTTAGTAACCATTGTGTTAAATGGTTGAAATATAAAGGAATGATTTGTGATGATTGAAGTCCAAAGGAATCAACTTTTAATTTTTAGAATTTCACAGAAATTCTGATGACGATAACAATTACTAATAATTATTAATTTTTAACAAGAGAGAGACAGAGATAGAGGAGAGAGAGAGAGAGAGAGAGAGAGAACTGAGACATGGGAATCATTTTTTCATCTCCCTACTGCCAGCAAATCTCCCAGCAAATCCTTTGGCTTTGGTGGGTCCCAAAGTGCCTTCATAGAAATGTGTTTATTGCAATCACGTGACTGACTGGTTCTGTAAGGTGGTGTTAGTGGTACAAGGAGCTAGTAAAGAAAAACAATATATTTTTAGGCTTGTTAGATATCTCTTGTGATGCCTTCGGTAAGAGAAACAAGAAAGTCTAGCAGACAGAAAAAATTAGAACCAGACAGTTAAAAGGCTCATTCTGACAAATAGATCTGTAGTTGTGGGATTGACAAATAGATTTATTTTCTAAATAATTTGACTTTCTTTTTAAAATCAAGGGGCACATATTGTAACAATCTTACCTAGATTTTCAAATTATTGCTTAGGAGTTATCTTGTTCATTCAGCAACATACTATACTATTCACACTGGTGTTTTTCAGAGTCCTTCCAGTTTCTCACACCTCTCCACCAGCTGTTTTTCCTCCACCCCAGCCACAGCTGGTCTGCATCTACTTACTTTGCTCAAGTTATTGAAAGACATGACCTTAGTTTGCTTTGTGAGACGTATTAGCAATGGAAATGTACTTTTGTCTCTGATTTCAGTTTACTCTGTTAAAGTGAAAAATGGAAGAACACTGCTTCACCATATAATTTAAAAGGTTTTATTAAAATAGGAAAATTTTATTTTTATCTTCCTTCTTTTGAAAAAAAAATTTTTTCAAAACTTTTATGAAGTTCTCTTTCTAGCCTCACCAACTCTATTATTTCCTTCCTTCATTCCTCAAGGGTAAACCACAATTCTAACATGTTGCCTTAAACCCACGATTTTTGTCATTTACACATTTACATATGCATCTAATATGATATTGTTTCATTTGTCAGGTTTTTTGGAAGTGGCATTGTACTGCATATATCTTTCAGTAGCCAGCTTTTGTTCATATATTATGTTCCTGATATTTCTCCATGCCCTATATACGTATATATATATATATATATATATATATATATATATATGATTAGTAAATACTGATAAAGAATTTTTCTAAGATTTGAACAAATTTAACCTCCCACCAGCAATATGTGGAAGTTCCAGAAATCCATATTGTTGAGGCATTTGTTATTACCAGTCCTTTCATTTGTCTATTCTGGGGAAAGTGCAGGAGTATGCATTGTGGTTATAACTTGAATTTCACTGATTTTTTTTTTGTACTTTAAAAACTCGAGATAAAATTCACATAACATTAAATTAACCATTTAAAAATGTGTCAGTCAGTAGTTCCTAGTATATTCATAGGGTTGTAGAATTATCATCAGGATTTAATTTCAGGAAATTTTTATCACTCCAAAAAGAAACACAAAACTGTTATCAGATACTCTGCAATAAAATAAAACTAGAAATTGATAACAAGAGGAATATTAGAAAGTGTAAAACAACATGGAAATTAAACAATGTGCTCCTGAATTACCCAGTGGGTCAATGAAGAAATTAAGAAGGAAATTTAAAATTTTCTTGAAACAAATGATAATGGAAATACAATGTACCAAAACCTATGGGATGCAGCGAAAGCAGTAATAAGAGGAAATTTGATATCTATAAATAACTATATAAAAAAAACTTTTTAAAAACAATCTGATAATGTTTAAAGAACTAGAAAAGCAAGAACAAACCAAACCACAAATTAGTAGAAGAAAAGAAATAATAAAGATCAGAGCAGTAATAAATTAAATCAAAATGAGGAAAATAATACAAGAAATCAATCGACTGAAAACTTTGGTTTTAGTTAAGATAAACAAAATTGACACACCTTTAGCCAGACTAAGTTAAAAAGAGAGAAGACCCAAATACATAAAATTAAAGATAAAAAAGGTGACATTACAACCAATACCATAGAAATTCAAAGGACCACTGGAGGCTACTGTAAGTTGCAAGTATATGAAAATAAATTGGAAAACCTAGAAGAAATGTACAAATTCCCAGACACATACAACTAATAGGTTCAACACCATAAAAAAGTCTCCCAGCAAAGAAAAGCCCAGGACCCAATGACTTCACTGTTGAATTTTACCAAACATTTAAAGAAAAAGCAATATTAATCTTACTCCAACTATTCCCAAAAATAGAGAAGGGAATATTTTCAAACTAATTTCATAAGATCAATATTATCCTGATCTCAAAATATGACAAAGACACATCAAAAAAATAAAACTACAGGCCAATATCCTTGATAAATATAGATGCAAAAATCCTCAATAAAATAGTAGAAACTGATTTCAACAGCACAAGAAATGATCACTTATCATGAACAAATGGAATTTATCCCAGGGATGCAAAGATTGTTAAACATACATAAATCAATTAATGTGATGCATCATATCAACAGAATAAAGGACAAAACCCATGTGATCATTTCAATTGATGCTAAAAAGGCATTTTATTAAATTGAACATTCCTTCATGATAAGAAACTCCAAAAAACTGAATGAATATGCCTCAGCATAACAAAAGCCAAATATGAAAGACCCGCAGCTAGTATCATACTGAATGAGGAAAACCTGAAAGCCTTTCCTCTAAAATCTAGAACATGACAAGGATAACCACTTTCACCATTGTTATTAGACATAGTGCTGGAAGTTCTAGCTAAAGCAATCAGACAAGATAAAGAAATAAAGGGCGTCCAAATTGGAAAGGAATAAGTCAAATTAACCTTGTTTGCAGATGATATAATTCTATATTTGGGAATACCTAAAGACTCCACCAAAAGCTTAGAATTGATAAACTCAGTAAATTTGCAGGATACAAAATCAATATATAAAAATCAGCAGCATTTCTATATGGCAACACCAATCTGAAAAAGAAATCAAAAAGTAATTCTATTTACAATAGCTACAAATAAAATTAAATACATAGGAATTAATAAAGTGAAATATTTCTATAATGGAAACTATAAAACACTGATGGAATCAATTGGAGAGGACACAAAAATATGGAAGGATATTCCATGTTCACGAATTGGAAGAATCAATATTGTTAAAATGTCCATATTATCCAAAGCCATATAAAAAATCTTACCATACAAAAAATCAAATCAAAATGGATTAAAGACCTAAATCTAAGATCTCAAACTATGAAACTACTAAAAGAAAACATCATTGAAATTCTCCAGGACATTGGACTGAGCAAAGATTTCTGAGGAATACCCCACAGTTACAGGCAACAAATGGGTTCACATCAACTTAAAAAGCTCTGCATAGCAAAGGAAACCATCAACAAAGTGAAGAGACAACCCATAGAATGGGAGAAAATATTTGCAAACTATCTACTTGACAAGAGATTAATCATGAGCTATATAAGCATCTCAGACAACTCTATAGGAAAAAATTGAATAATCTGATTAAAATGAGCAAAAGATCGGAATAGACATGTTTCAGAAGAAAACACACAAATGACAAACAGGCATATGAAGAGGTGCTCAATATCCATGATCATCAGAGAAATGCAAATCAAAAATGCAATGGGATCTCATCTCACCCCAGTTACAATGGTTTTATCAAAAAGACAGGCAATAATAAATACTGGTGAGGATGTGGGGAAAAGGAAACTTAAGTACACTGTTGGTGGGAATGTAAATCAGTATAACCACTATGGAGAACAGTTTGGAGGTTCCTCAAAAAAACAAGAGTCAAGGTATCATACAATTTAGCAATCCAACTGCTGGGTATATAACCCAAAGAAAGGAAACCAGTATATCAAAGAGAGAGCTGCATACCCATATTTATTACAGCACTATTTACAATAACCAAGATTTGGAGACAACCTAAGAGTCCATCAACAGACAAATATATAAAGAAAATGTAGTACCTATGCACAATGGAGTACGCATCAGCCATAAAAAAGGTTGAGATCCTGTCATTTGCAACACCTCCAATGGAACTGAAGGTTATGATGTTAAATAAAATACGCAAGGCAAAGAGGGACAAACTTTGCATGTTCTCACTTATTTGTGAGAGCTAAAAATTAAGGCAATTGAACTCATGAAGATAGAGAGTAAAAGGATAGTTATTACAGGCTGGGAAGCACAATGGAGGGGCAGGCCTGGAGGGTTGGGAGCAAGTAGAGATGGGTAACAGATGCAAAAAATAGAAAGAATGAATAAGATCTTCTATTTGATAAAACAACAGGGTGACTGTAATCAATAATAAGTTAATTGTACATTTTAAGATAACTAAAAGAGTTTAATTGGATTATTTGTAACACAAATAATAAATAATGCTTGAAACTAACACAGTAACAGAAAACCAAACAACATATGTTCTCATTTATAAGTCGGAGCTGAACAATGAGAGCACATGGACACTAGGAGGGAATTAACACACACTGAGGCCTGTGGTTGGGGAGGGGGGGCGGAAGGGGAGAGAGAGCATTAGGATAAATAGCTAATGCATGCAGGCCTTAATACCTAGGTGATGCGTTGATAGGTGCAGCAAACCACCATGATACACATTTGCCTACGTAACAAATCTTTACGTAGAAGTAAAGTGTGTCACATGTGTCTCAGAACTTAAAATTAAATTTTAAAAAAAGAATAACTGATTGAGGTGATGGATATCCCATTTACCCTGGTGTGAATATTATGCATTCTATGCCTGTATAAAAATATCTCATGTATTTCATAAATATATACACCTAATATATGCCCATAAAAACTAAAAAATTTAAAAGGAGAAGCCCTATCGGATTTTGACATGAAGAATATTTAATTTAGAAAACATTGATACTTTAAAAAATCTTAATAAATTGTGTTATACAGATGTTTTACCATAAAATCCACTGGTGAGTTTTCTTTTAGGAAGGCTTTTAATTCTGGCTTCCAATTTGTAGTATATATGGACTATTCAACTTTCTCTTTTATTTTGTTAATATGGGTAAACTGTGCTTCTTTTCTAAAAATTTGTCTATTTCATTTAATTTTCAGGTTTATTGAAAAAATTTTCTAAAATAGCTCCTCAAAATATTTTTAATATCTGGAGGAATTGTTTTGATCTTAACTTTGATCATTTTTTCCTTTCTTCTTTTTTCTATTTTTTCCAGGAGGCTATCAAATAATTACTTTATTTGCAAAACAGCTGTCGGTTACGCTAGTTATATATGCTTCAATTCAGCTTTCGATATACATTTCTGCTTCATGAGCCTGTGAATCACGGAGTGGAAATGGGAATGACTCTTCACTATGGCTTCAGCAGGCAACATGCTTTGTTTCGCTGAAGTCGTCCAGAAAGACAATATGCTGTGCTACAAAATAGTCTAAATAAATTAAAAGCATCCGGAGTATGTTCTCTGAACACATTGTAATTAAATATAAATTAATAAGTAATATAGAAAAAATATTAATTTGGTTATTAATGCACTTCTAAATAATCACAGTTAAAAGGAGAAATTATGAGGCAAAACTGAATAATAATGAAAATGGTACACATCAGAATCATCAATAACAACAAAACCCAAAAGTCTATCTGGAACTAAAGGATAGCAAATCTTAGTTTGCAAGATTAAGATAAAACAGTCAATTTTTTTCTATACATTGTTAATTAACACTTTAAATTTGAAATAAATAAATAGGCTGGCCTCAGCAACTCACACCTGTAATCCCAGCACTTTGGGAGCCTGAGGCAGGTGGATCACCTGATGTCAGGAGTTTGAGACCAGCCTGGCTAACATGGTGAAACTCCGTTTCTACTAAAAAAAAAAAAAAAAAAAAAAAAATACAAAAAATTAGCTGGGCATAGTGGTACACACCTGCAATCCCAGCTACTGGAGAGGCTGAGGCAGGAGAATCGCTTGAACCTGGGAGGCGGAGGTTGCAGTGAGCCAAGATTATGCCATTGTACTTTAGCTTGGGCAACAAGAGTGAAACTCCATGTCAAAAAAAAAAAGAAAAAAGAAAGAAATTAAAAATGCCATTCACAATAGCACAGAAAAAAATACTTAAGTATTATCTAACAATATATGTATAGGATATATATGGAAAACAATAAAACTCTTATGAAAGAAATCAAAGACCTAAATAAAGAGAAATGTGTTCTATGTTCATGCCTTGGAAGATTCAATATTGTTAAGATAGAAATTCTTTCCAACTTGATCTACAAATTCAACACAATTCTAATCAAAATCACAAAAAGCTATTTTACAGATATTAACAAATTGATTTTTAGTATATATGAAAAGGCAAAAGATCTAGGATAGCCAACACAATACTGAAGAAAAACACAGAGCGCTGATACTATCCAACTTTAGTAGTTCCTATAAAACTACAGTGAGCTGGGCCTAGTGGCTCATGCCTGTAATTCCAGCACTTTGGGAAGCCAAAGTGGGTGGATCACTTAAGGTCAGGAGTTGGAGACCAGCCTGACCAACATGATGAAATCCTATCTCTACTAACATTAGAAAAAGTAGCCAGATATCGTGGCAGGCACCTTTAATCCCAGCTGCGCTGGAGGCTGAGGTGTGAGAATCACTTGAACCCAGGAGGCAGCGGTTGCAGTGAACCGAGATTGTGCCACTGCACTCCAGCCTGGTGACAGAGCCACACCCTATCTCAAAAAACAAAACAAAGCAAAAAACTACAGTAAATAAAAAATAATACTATTGGTTTAAAAAAAAAAAGGAAACATAGATCAACAGAACAGACTATATAGTCTAGAACTGACACATATATAGTCAATGGATCGCTGACAAAAGGGCAAAAGTAATTCGTGGAGAAAGGATATCTTTCTAAATGTGATGTGGAACAGTTAGATGTTTACATGCAGAAAGAAAAAAATGGAACTCTAGCCGCAGACCTGGCCTTTCACAAAATTAATTTAAAATAGATCAAGATTAAAATGTAAAATGCAAAACTTTTGAATTTCTAGAAAACAAAAAAAATGTGTGGGACCTTGGGTTTGAGAAGAGATTTTAGATAAAATGTTAAAATCATGATTCATGAAAAATACTAAGTTAAACTATGTTAAAATTACAATTTTCTGTTTTGCAAAAGCAACTGTAACGCAAATGAAAAGACAAGCCATAGGATAAAGGAAAGTATTGCAAAACACGTATCTGATAAACGGCCTGATTCAAGTAAAATGAAGAACACTTTAAGTAATAAGAAAACAAAAGTCTAAACGAGCAAAAGATGTGAATGGACACCTCACCAAAGGATACACACAGGTAAATAAGCATATGGAAAGATGTTCAACTTCAGTTGCCACTAGAAGAATGCAAATTAGAAGTACCAGATACCCCTAGACACCTATTAGAATGGTTAAAATCCAAAATACTGACAACACCAAAGTCTGTCAGTGATGTGGAGAAACAAGAATTCTCATTCACTACTGGTAGGAAAGTAAAATGGAACAACAGTTCGTTTCTTACAACTGTGAGCCAGAAATTGTGCTCCTACATATTCACCCAGCTGATTTGAAAATGTATGAGCACCAAAAATTCTGCATATGAATATTTATAGCAGCATTATTCATAATCTCCAAACACTGGAAGCAACTAATATATCCTTCAATAGATAAATAGATAAACATACTGTAGCAATCCACATAATGGAACAGTATTCAGTGATACAAAAAAATGAACTTTCAAGTATGAAAAGATATTTGAGGAACCTTAAATGTGTACTGCTGAGTAAGAAAAGTGGTCTGAAAGGCTACACACTGTATAAGTCCCCTATATGATATTTTGTAAAAGACAACCAAAATGATAGTGAAAAGATCAACGGTTGCTAGGGTAGGGGGAAAGAGGCAAGGGTTAAATAGGTGAAAGAAAAAGGATTTTTTTTTAGAGTGGTGAGACTATTCTGCATAAAACTGTAATGGTGGGTATAAGGCAGCATACCTTGTCAAACCCTGTAGAACTTTACAAGCACAAAGTGTGAACTTTAATGTATTCAAATTTAAGAAAATAATTTATGAGATCAGTGGATGCCAGGAAGAAACGCAGATTATGACAAGAGACTTTAACTGTATTACGGATGTATGAAGCGATCTTACTGAAAAGACGAGGGGAAAAATGATAATCCAAGTTACTTTGAAAATGAGTGGTATCTGTAAGACTAAAGGCAGAAAGAACTGCACATAGCACTCTGTGTATAGACATAAATACTGTAGTTCCTACAGCTGTTGTCCATGGGGGTACAGGTCAACAATGCTGATACTGCTATGCATGTACACTGAAAATGAACGATTACGTCAATAGCTGGCAGATTGTGCAAGCCAGATTTCTCACTATTGAAGTGGTAAGTTACAGATGAGACAGGGGAGAAGGCTAGATGATCTATGTAGCAATGGATTACAGCTGGAGACCTCAGAATGAACTCATATTATATTAATACAGACATAGTTGTATATGAGTATTTATAGATATGCATATATAAACAAGTTAATATTTAAACCCAGATATTTTCCTTTTCTGTTAGTTGTAAAGGCCTGAAATCAGTAGCAATGAACATACTTCGTACGCCTAATACCTATATCTTAGTTTTTATTACTATTCTCCAATTTTAGAAAAACAGGGCACCTTAAAAAATGGATGATTGTACAACTGGAGTGGAAAATGCATAAGCTGAGCTGGAGCATCTTGTAAAGCCAACAAGGAAGGAAATGTTTTAAAAAATCCCACGTTGATGGAAACATAATGAAGGGCACAGTAACCAAGAGAAAAAGCTACAAAGGCAAGGCTAGAACAATTTGAACAGAATAAATAAAATAGTATTGAATTATAACCCAAAGCATAAAGTAATTATTCCTGAGTTCATTCTTAAATAAATGATTTAATAAATTAATAAATGGGAGAGAAGTGACAAATATTCTATATATAAGAAATCCAAATATATTTACCACTTTTATTAAGCATGGTCATAACTATAGCAATAAAACAAGAAAAATAAATAATAACCATATATATCAGAAAAAAAGGAGTTAAACTGTGTAAATGACAATAATTATTTGCATACTAAAATCCTATAAGATCTACAGAAAATAAGTGAATTTAGAAAAATTGTAGGCTACAAGGTTAACATACATTTGTCATAATGACAGCACAAATTGAGGGAGAGAAATTTTAGAAAATAATTCAATTTAAAATAGCATGATAAGGCACAAAATTCCTAGGAAAAAATATTTTAACAAAATAAATATAAGATTTATATGCTCAAAGTTGTAAAATATTACTGATAGAAATTAAAGAAGCCAAATAAATGAAGACATAATGTTGAAAACATTAATATTATTAAAATGTCAATCCACACTCTCAACTGATATATAGATTTGGACATAATCCCAGTGATATACCTAGAGGTTGTTTTGTAAAAATTGAGAAACTTACTCTGAAATTCATATAAAAATATGAAAGATCTAGAAGCAAATTTATAATAGAAGAACAAATTTGTAAGACGTATTACTTGACTTCAACACATATAAAACTACAAACAAAAGGACAGTTATTCAATAAAATAGAGTAAGGACTCGGAAGTTGACTCACACTTATGAAGTCATTTGATTGTAAACAAAGATGCCAAAACATTCAATGGGAAAAGAAAGTCTGTTAACAAATGGTACTGTACCGCCTGGACATACATTTAAAAAAAAAAAAAAAAAAAGAATATCAACCTCTACCTCATTTCATAGACAAAATTTAATTCAAATTAAATCATCAATCTAAATGTAAAGGCTAATATCATAAAGCTTTAGAGGTCAGCATCAAACAATATCTTCATGACTTGGAAGTGGACAAGTGTCCCAGAGTGGTCCCAGATAGAAAAGAAAATAAGAAAAAGTATTTAAAATTGATTTTATCAAAATTTTAAAAATTTTGCTCATCAGAAACTATTGTTTAGCTGGTCCCAGCTACTTTACAGACTGAGGCAGAAGAATTGGCTGAGCCAGGAGGTAGAGGCTACAATGAGCTATGATTGTGCCACTGCACTCTAGGCTGGGCAACAAGAGTGAGATTCATCTGGAAAAAAAGAAAAAAGGAAGGAAGGAAGGAAGAAAGCGAGAGATGAAGGAAGGAAGGAAAGAAGGAAGGAAGGAAGGAAGGAAGGAAAGATAAAAAGCAACTATTGTTAAGAAAATTAACAGGTAAGCCATGTTTAAGGAGAAAATATCTGTAAAACAGACATGACAAAGAACACTATATTAAAAAAACAAATAGTATATTTTATAAGCACATTTTATGTCATATACATCTATATAGTATGTGTCATAGAAAATAAAATACATTTTTTTAAAATCTACTACCTAACAACAAATATCCCAATTAAAAATGTGTAAAGGATTAGATCACACTTGACAAAAGGAGATATATGAATAGCTAACCAATACATAAGTGATCAATATTATTAGTCATCCAGGAATTGACAAAATTAAACAGATATTAAAATCTAGCTAATGATAAGACTGCAGTAGCATTTAGGGAATAGTGTACTGATGTCTATCATTAATAAAATGATAAAAAATGAGATAGATTCGTGATGGAAAAAGTAATGGATTTGTGATACAGCAAGTATAGTAAAATAGTAATAGCTAAAACCACGTTACAAGTAAATATTCACTATAAAATCTTTCAATCAATATTTAAATTTTTCTTAAGATGTTGGAAGAAGTTAATGCTGAATATTAGCAACTGCATATCTTCAATTAAGAAAAAATTATTCTCAGAATGTATCAAATTTTTGAGAAATGTGTAGGAAGAAAATATAGAAGAATTGTTGTTTGTCTTCTGGCAGAGACTCCAAGCTACTGCTGCATACACTTCTCAAACTGTATGAAGATGGTCACTGAAGAATACTAGCACATATAAAAAATACATTTAATGTTTTTTTAAAGTGGTTTCTCTCAAAATTTTGATTCTCTCCATTGTTGAAATTTCGAGCCTTATCTATATTTTCCCACAAAAATTAAAATCTATGTATCAATATTGGCAAGTCTGCCTATATTAGTATTAACTTAAATATATGAATACCTTATGAACACATTTCAGCTCAATCTTGACTTAGAAGATCTTTGACTGATATTTTTAGTTTTCATAATCCTATCGTTTGGTCTCAGTCCTTCCTGACAAATGAATCTTAACTTCTATAGATAGTAGAAATAGATGTTCCTAGATATATTTCCTGAATGGTATATTTAATTATTTTAGTAGCCTTAGTTAGTCTCAAATGATAATAGGGAGAAATCTTATTTTGCTCTAAAGAGTACCTGCCTTCATCTCCAAAGTGCACAGGGCTGTTTAATGTGAATTGATCTCTATGGGAAAAACTGAAAACATTCCGGATACAGCTGAAATCCAATAGATGGCAGTGAAATACGAAAAAATTCGCTGATTTCTGAATCCTTACGTGATTGCTTTCAGTGATAAGCTGCTAGTCTATTGTCAATTAGAAGCTCCCATAAAACTGTAGAATCTCTTTAGGATTATATTACATTTTTTAAACACTGTGAGGTCTTGGATAAGAAATATCTCCAAACCTGCTGTGCCTGTGAGGATGCTGTGGCTTTGTGGGATTAAACAACTTACTTGAGGTTACGTAAGTCAGTCTGTGGCACATTCAGGTGTAGAATCAACATGATTCAATCGTGCTTGTGTAAATTCTAACTCCATCTCACAGCCGGATGCTGTTTCTTGGAAAATCAAAGCTGTATGGTAATATTACTAACAATCCATGGAGTGGAAATGGGGTGCAAGATGAGTCTGGAGATGAGCAGAGGTAAAGCTATGAAGGGTCACCGAGCCCATATGAAGAATTAGCAATTTCCTGGTAAGTGTAACACATAATAAAATGAAGTTTAACTCTGGCTTTTTGCAGCTATTATCTTTGAGGAGTTTTAAAAAACAAAAACTCCCAGAGATGCTGATTTCTATTTCTCGGAACGTATCTGTAAAATGACATTTTAAAAAGCTTCCCAAAATGATTCCAATATGGAGCCAGGGCTGAGAATTCCTGTCACAGTAGTAAGGATCATGGGCTCTGGTGTCAGAGAAACTTGAGACTTGGTTTGTACTCTGTCCACTTCCTAGCTCAGTAAACTATTATACATTATTTAATCTCTTTAAGCCTCAGTTTTCTTATATGTAAAACAGGTGATAATAGTATCATCTACTTCATAGAATTAGTTTCAGAATTACTTATAAATCACCGGATTTTAAAAATAATTCTATGACTTCAATATGTATATGGCTGCTTTTGAACGTGTGCTTTGATTCTTCATGTGTAGAATTCTATTTTATTTTTATCGTTGTGGTGGTATTTTATTTTCATATTGATTCATGAATTTCCTAGCTGACAATTACATATTCACGCAGTCATGATTACATGAACACTGGTTAGTATAATCAAATTGGAAAAAAAGTGCTGTTGAATTACATGGTATTTTTCTTAATAAGGCTCATTATAAAATTATTGTTTACATCATAGGTATAAAGATTGCCATATAGAAAGAGAATTTATCTTAATATCAGTTACCTGTGGCTAATAAACTACCTCAAAGTTCAGTGGCTTAAAACAACAATTTATTTAGCTCTCAATTCTGTGGATCAGTTTAAATTGGTCTTGGATGGGACATTTCTGGTTTCAGGTGATTGTCACTGCGATTCCTCATGTGTTCACAATCAGCAACTGGACCAGCTATGAGATGATGATCTAGGATGGGCAGAACTGGGATGACTCGTCTTTGGTCCAGATGGTCGCTCATCCTCCAGGATGCTAGTTTGTGTTTCTTCTTATGGCATGGCATGGGTTCCAAGAGAGTCATCTAAAGCACAAAAAGCCTTTTGAAGCCAAGGCTCATAGCTGACACACCATCACATCCTGTGCTGTCCGTATGTCACACTAAGTCACAAAATGAGCTCAGATTTAAGAGGGCGGGAAATGGTCCCCACTTCTTGATGGACAGAGATGCAAGAGATATAAACACAAGGAAGTGTAATGATCAGAGGTATTTTTACAATTATACCATAGTCTTCTTTGAGATTTCTCCAGAAATATAAACCCTAGTCAATTGCTGGGATTTACACAGAGACATAAATCAACAAATCTATAGGAAAAATATTGTAATTGTTAAAATAACGAGCTCTCAGTTGCTGCAAGCAACCAAGCCAAGACCAGATGCCATTTTGCACATGTAATGTAGAAATGACTGATGCATTGTTTAGAAGTTTGATAAGGACTATTGACATGACGTTTGAATTCTAAAGTTTCACTTAGAGAGATTTTAATGTGGAATCTGAAAGGTGAGTAGAAAACATTACAAGTAGATAAGCAATCAAGGGCTTAAATATAAAAAGATCTCAGAAACTTTTAGGTAAAATGTAAGAGAATGTATTTATTGCATTATTTATTTAATGCTAACAGATGATCATTCTTATGATAATAAAAGATGTACAATAATAAAGGGACTGCAAATTAAATGTTAATGAAATACTATTATACACAGCAGATTGAAAACCATAATTAAGAATCTGTCAATATTAAGTGTGGATGAGAAGGGAACTTATTAAATGTGAATCAATGGTAACTCATGCACCACTTTGGGGAGAACAAATTGGACTCCCACTTCAGAAACAATTTGGCATTATCAGGTAAAACAAAGGAATATACACACCCTGTAACCAGCAATTTGACTCTTAGTTTAAGAGGAAGTATTTCACATGAACACAAGGAAGCATGTAAGAAAATATTCAAAGCAGCATTATTCTTCACAACCATAATAAAAAAGAAATAAGCCAAATATCCATCATGGGAATGCGTGAACAGGTGACAATGTATTCCCAGCATGGTATGTGAAGCAACTGTGACATGGAAGGGATCATAGCTAGAGGCAAAAACAAGGATGAATCTTAAAACATAAAATTGAGCCATAAAAATGCTCATAATAATCACCAAAAGAATTCCTACTAAAGCATTTTCTTTATATAAAGTAAAAAATTGGCAATGGAAAGTAGTTTATTGCTAAGAGATATATAGTACATATAAGCAAATGAATTATGAACAATTCAGGATAGAGGTGACCTCTGAATAATGTTCTATTTCTTAAGTTATTTCTTAAGGGTGGGGATAAGTATTAGCATTTTTATTATTTAGACTACGCATGCAAGAACACATGTATATATATGTACAAAATGCACATAATACATACATTCATTTGTATGGTGTATTTTATATGACTTCCTGGCCTCTTTGCTAAGATCAAGTGTGATATTTCATAATAAATAAGAATGAAAGTCATCCTTATGTTAAGTTTAAGGAAGAATTTGGGTTTTTCTTCCACTGCAAGGAAGAAATTAGCTGTCTGTTTGGCCTCACTGGTGTACCTTTTCCTCAGATTATATGAAGAGCTTTAGTAATCTTCAGTTTTGAGAGACATAACTAAAGGTTCTAACAATTTTTTAATGTCATTATTTTTTTTTTCCGAGAAATGTTCAGAAACTATTCCAGATCCTAGTCCCCTCATGGACTGGGATGTTTGAGGATACAAAGTAAGTTCATTCTGGAACAAATTACTGGAATGATAGGAAGGAGATTCCTCAGTCCTCTGCATCCTGGGGAGGTGTGTTCCCTCTTGTTTAATGTGTAATTACGCTCACTATGTCTTTCTGGGAGGTGAATTCTAAGTCACAACTTCGCCCAATCTCTGTGGGAAGAGAACAAGTTCTTTCTTCAGATCTTTTCATTTCCCATGTCACATTCTTTTCTCCTTCACTCATGGCCCCACTTTTGGATCTCCTAGCTCCAGCCCCAGTCCCAAACTTCTTCCCACCACAACCATCCTAGTT
Source organism: Cheracebus regulus (assembly GCA_963574635.1). Lineage (NCBI taxonomy): Eukaryota > Metazoa > Chordata > Mammalia > Primates > Pitheciidae > Cheracebus > Cheracebus regulus. Next base: position 35,770 of record CAUYQU010087888.1, read on the forward strand.
AGCCAAAGAATAACAATCTCCCTCTGTGCACTTGCTTATGGTTGATTCTACGACAATCCTTTCATGAGTAAAATATCAAGCCTCTGTGTTTGGCAGCCCTGGCCACCTGCAAATGACAATGACCATCTAGTTGAAGGCAGAACACCACTCAGATGTGAATCGGAGATGATTAAATATGTGGGTCTCCTTTTTACTGCTGAAAGTAGTCTGGAAACAATGTGCTATTTCTAGACCAAGTATTTTTAGAGAGTAGTTGTGGTCACAAAGATTCAGTCCCAGATTACCTGTAAGAGAATCAATTATAGCTTCTCTGCATGATCCCTATTAATTTGGATCTTTATGTCCTACTAAATTTCCGCTTTCATTCTGTTTATTTTAGATACTGGTTTGGAGTAGTTTCCAGGCCGAAGCCCCACCTTATAAGTAGATACACAGACGTCTCCATCTGCTCCTCTTGCCTCTTTCCCCCAGGGACTATTTCTAGTATTCTTCTCAGGAAGAGGTGCCAAAGCATCTGAACATGGCTTATCAATGAATCCTCCTGATATCACACCGTCTTCTCTCAGATCAATGGCCCCAAGTAGCAACATTAGCTTGAGTTGAACTGAAGTCCAAATGTGTCTCTTGGCCTTACTGATTTAGACAGCTGCCTCCCTTCTGGAATGGGTAACTTTCTTCCTTGTTGGTCACCTGTGATCCACTTATTTTGTCTCTTCAGATTTTGTTCACTTGCTCTCTGATAAGCACTCCCACCAAGCCTCATGGTAGTAGCCATGTGGCTTATAAAATTGGTCATCTACCAGTCCTCTTTGACAGTGGCTTCATGATCCGCTTCTTAACTTACTGACACCTGATAAGTTTTACCCTGAAAGAGTAAATAATTTCATCTTCAACCTCCACTAATTATTACAGAAATCAGATTCAAAAAATATTTCCCTATAGAAATGCTTGTATTTCAAATATTTTTATTCTCTCTTTTTCTGTCCCTTTGATAATATTCACTCTCAATTTTTCCTTTTTTTAAGGCAGTCTCTGTGTGTGTGTGCACACATGAGTGTGTGTTTCATTTACCTATATGGATTGTGCCTTTAAAGTAGATATAATATCTTCTATTTGTAGGTGATGACAACCAAACAAAATTAAATTTAAAAATGATAAAGAAGCAAATGTTAAAATTAAACTTATAAGCATACATAATTATTTTGAATATAATACCCTGCACACAGTAGGTACACTAGAGATGTTGCTATTTTAAGATGAAACTGTTTGGGGGCAAATTGCTTTGAATATAGAGCTTCCTTGAATAATTTAATTCCCTTATCATGATTATAGCTACATCCCTTTACCTGCTGACAACTTCCATGTAATTGATTTTGCTAGTTGCCCAAGCTTAAAGTTAGATTTATTAGTATTAAACAGGAAACATTTCTAGCAAAGCTCCAAATAGAATGAAGCATGTTAAGAATGTACAACCTTGGTTTTCTCTGTAATCACTACTTCTAAAAAGGGCTTCCTAATGAAAATATGGAACTAATCAAGTCTCTTTGAAGCTGCTGGCCTTGACTGGAGTGGAAGAGAGGAAGGAGTGCAAAGGGAAATGAGAGAGAGAGAGGAGGAGGAAAGACATTAGAAACAAGAAAGAGAAGAATCTTAGAAAATGGCTGAGAGAGAGATTTATGGAAAGGATGTTAAAAACAATAGAAGCAAAAAGAAAATAGTAGTCATTGAATTAAAAACAATAAAATATGAAAAATAAATACATTTATTCATTACCTAAGTTAACAGAAACCTTGATACACAAATACAAAGGACACTGTGAGACTTGATCTAGCCACTGTGGGGAGCATATCATTATTATGGGCTGGGAGGCAGGGGTCTTGTTCCAATAACTTTCCTACCCTTTGTTCCCATTTTAGCTCCATTTGGTAAATTAAAGAAGTTGTCAGAAGCCAATGGAAAGAAGGTTAAGAAAAGAAGAGGGCAAAAATATATACTTTCATTAATTCAACCAACGAAGGTTAATTGCATTGAAAATAAGTTGAGTCCACCCACTAAGTGCCACAAACTCTCCCAGGCACTTGAGATATGTCAGTTAACAAAACTGACGAAAGTCCATGTTCTTATGGAGTGTTTTGTAGTGGGAAACGCATGCAATAACACACATTGCATCTCATTTTTATTATTTGTTTGTCTGGAAGGGCCCATTGTGTGTCAAGAAGGCAAACATTGGTGTGTTGTTGTTAAATGGCATTACATGATCATCAGATTGCTCTAGCTTTTCACTATTTACTCCATCCAGCACTACTGTGTGTCAGGAACTGGTAGGGTCACAAAGAAGGCACTGCCATGTTTCCTGCCAGGTCTGCTTTGGGCCCCTTCTACCGTTCATTCTCCACAGAGCAGTCAGAAGGTTTACAAAATACACAAACAGACAAAATGAAATGAAGGGAAGGAGGAAAAGAAGAAAAAAGAAGGAAGGGAGGAAGGAAGGAAGGAAGGAAAGACGGAGGGAGGGAGGGAGGGAGGGAGGGAGGGCGGTAGGGGATAGCAAGGAAGGAAATTAAGAAAACAAATCTTATTACATCTTTCCCCAGCTTAGGCTGCTCAGAGGGCTTCCCTTTACTCTATTAATTAATTTGTATTTATATTATTTAAATAAACAAAAATGATAGATATCACTTCTGAGATTTGGTTTCTTTTCTTTCTTTCCTTTTGTTTTTGTTTTGTTTTGTTTTGTTTTGTTTTTTCTTGAGGCAGGGTCTCACTGTGTCACCCAGGCACCCAGGTGGAAGTACACTGACACGATCCCAGCTCACTACAGCCTTGACCTCCTGGGCTCAAGCAATCCTCCTGCCATGGCCTCCCAAAGTGCTGGGATTACAGGCGTGACCCACCACACCCAGCCCCATTCACTCTTAGAATAAAATATAAACTCCTTATCTTGACTTATAGCCCCCTGCATAATCTGATCTCTGTTAACCTCATACTTGATACTAGCTTAGCCTACTCCTCATGGAGGTGCTCCAGCCACATGGTCTTTTGTTTGTTTCTGTTTATTGGTAGCGGGACAGGACTTGTTTCCCACCTAGAATCCTCTGCTTCAGGATCTGCCTAGAGCTGGTTGATTCCCCCCAATTCAGATTGCTGCTCCCATGTTACCACCGTGACCATTTATAACACATGAACCTTTCTCATGCTACCTTATTTTCATTCTCTGTGAAGCACTTGCCAAACCTGGCATATTTCTTTCTTATTACTTTATTTATCTGCTTAATTATAAATCCTCACTAGTATCTGAACTCCATGAAAACACAGATGTTGCTCATATATGAAAGATAAGCAGATGTTGTCCTCCCCTCAAGGATCTTGGTACAATATGAGAAATACACATAAATAATGTTGCTGAAAGGAGAACATACCATTTGAGAGGTACAAATAAAGTGCTACGAGGTATAGAAAATTATAAAAACAGGTCGGGTGTGGCGGTTCATACCTGTAATTCCAGCACTTTGGGAGATCGAGGCAGGTAGATCACCTGAGGTCAGGAGTTCAAGACCAGCCTGGCCAACATGGCGAAACCTCGTCTCCACCAAAAAATAAAAAATTAGCCAGATGTGGTGGTGGGCACCTGTAATCTCAGCTATTCCAGAGGCTGAGGCAGGAGAATCACTTGAATCCAGGAGATGGAGGTTGCAGTGAGCCAAGATCACACCACTGCACTCTAGCCTGGGTGGCAGAGCAAGACTCTGTCTCAAAAAATATATATTATAAAAACAAAAATGAGCTACATGGAGACTATTAGAAAAGTCTTCCTGAAATTGTTTTCAGCTAGATTTAAAGGAGAAGTAGAATCTGAATAGAGGAAACTGAAAGAAATAGATTTTTCTGTGAGGGTAAGGAAATGGGTAGGAAAACAGGGAAAATCCCATAGCTTGGCAAGGCCCACAGTACTGCTCCATGTCACGGAGCACAAGGGTCATGGAAGATCGCAGTGAGAGACCCTGTCATGCAGACTCCACCACTGCCCTGAGAGTGCCCCTCACAAGTGGACTTTCCTTCACATCCTTTGAAACAAGTGGCATGGGCCAGGCTCCCATTGGAAGCTGCTCCCTAGGGGAGCAGTGAGTATTTCTCATGATCTAGAAAGCAAAATACACTAAAGCAAAGGATCTAAATAGTAAACCCACTAAGTGGGGTGTCTAGTTATTGCTCCCAGTTTGTATTTATAACATAGTTTTTGAGGAGCATGCCAATGAAAATTAAATTAATAAACAAACATAGGCAATAGCAGGGGGTGAAGAAGCAAAGAGCTTGAGCTATTAAGTGGCAAGTCAGTTTACTTATTGTGTTAAGAAATAATCATAAAGCACCTAATATGCGCCAGGAGGTATTCTCTAGCAGTGAACAAGGCAGATAAAGTCTTTGCCATAGTGTTTCTATTTAGGAGTGTGGAAACTGGAAATACACATAGAAACAAGTAAATACATAGTGTGTGCTAGATTGGTGAGTGTGTTCTAAACTTCTGTCCCAGGACCAGGACTTGTTCCTCACAGAGTCAGCACCTGTATGTGTACCTTATATTGAAATAATCAGAAACCCTGTGGATTTCTTCCTTAGACAAAGCTGGGAAACATGTTTTTAAATTATTATAACTTTTCAAAATTTATGTCAAACTCTAATAAGAAACATTGTGATGTTTGAGGTAATCTTATTATTTTACCTAGTTATAGTCAGGACTAGATATCCAAGCTTATATCTAATTTCTCTTTAATATCCGTCACCACTGCTATCATCATAGGCATAAAACATACTCCCATGCAGTTTAAGAGTGCTTGTATAACAGTAGTTCAAGTTCCAGGCTAAGAGCAGAAAAAGTGTCTGTCATGCTATCTTATATTTCTTTGTTTCTACTGTGTACTTTTGGACCAGAGAGACTTTTGTTCCAAACCATAGCATTTCCAGCATTTATCTGTCTTCTATGCTGAGTCTGGAGGTGATATTCATGGGAAATAAGATTTTATTAGGAAGCTTATGAAGAACTTCCCTTGTTTAGGACAAAAGAAGTTGGACCATGAACAATAAGACCTGAGGTAAATTTGATTTCACATTAAAACAAAAAATACCCTGCCTGAAGAAGATTCTGGAAAAATATCAAGAGCCCTTGAAATGAAAGGAGAACTACAGAAATGGATATATGCATTTTCCCCCTATGAAAAAATTACTCCTGTATTTTCAGCCTTGATTTTTCCAGTAATCTGTAGGAGATTTTTGGGGCGATATGTTTTACAGTGTAATAAGAAAATGAAACTTTCCAGTCTTCTCATTTTCTTGTTCTTTCTACCTAGTTTTCACCTGCATTTGCTTTGTGATAATAAAGATGTATTTTCCATAATTACCCATACTGAGAAATCTGACAATGTGTAAGTTCTAAGTGCATGCATATGTTCATTCTCAGAAATCCTGGAAAGAATAGAATATATTAAGAAAAAATGAAAATGTAAACATACGTCGTCTTCTCTGCAATCCTTAGAACTTTATGAGCTTTTAAAAATATTCTTTGTTGCTTTTTTCCCTTCTTTCCTTCCTTCTTTCCTTCTTTTCTTCTCTTCCTTCTTCCCTCCCTCTTCTTCCTTTCTTTCTTTTCTTTCTTTCTTTTTCTTTCTTTCTTTTCCTTCTTTCTTCTCTAGAAATATACTATATAAACTTTAAGAATGTTACTAACTATAAACTTTAATAAAATTAGACATAAAGACATTATAGTTTTCACAAATATTTTTACTATGGTTCAGAACTATAGAACAGAACACACACACAGTATCTCGCACTTTTCCCCTTACTCTTAATAATTCAATGGAAAAATAATTAAATGAAAACAATGACTGGATAATTAAGACTTCAGAAGAAGATATTCCTTCAAAAAAAGGAGCGGGGTGACAAACACTTAGTATTCTGTGGACGTAACTTAATGTCTTTTGTTTTCTTCATAAAGTTCAAGCCAACTCAGTAGCTTCCACATCACTATAAAGAACTACCCTAACCAAGAAACCACAAACTAATATTTGAAGGTGACTTTCTAACTCTAAGGGATGCCAGACCTCATAATTATTACTCCTAGGAAATTCTGCGGAACAAGGCCACACTTGTTCATGCTTTCTTCTGCAAAGTATTGTTCTCAAAGAACAGACATAACCTTTGGATAATGACACAAATCCAAAGATGATTTTAAAAGATGCAAAGCCGATGAGCTTCGCTTACGACCTTCACTGAATACTGCTACAGACACACACACACAGACACACACACACACACACACAGACACACACACACACACACACACACACACACACACACACAGAAGAGAAAGGGAATGAATGAGATCTACGTGAAACTCACTGGCCCATGTAGACAGCATCCATGAGTAAATGAACATGTTATGGAGGGTTCTAAAATAGTGAGTAAAGTTTTAAGAGGCTTTGAGAAAGAGTTGTTAGATTTGCATCACTTTCGTGTCCATACCAACAATAAATGTATTTTCTCATGGACAGTGAGTCCTTGATGAGTTCTGGTAACAGTAGAAGAAAAGAGAGACCTGGAGCCAGAAGAGCCAGTTCAAGTTCCACCTTGGCCACTACTTACCTGCTTTGTTCCTTTGTTTTCTCATCTGTAACATGAAGACAATAAAACTGCATACACCTTGCTCCTACATTCCATTTATCCTGCTCCTCTGCAATCACACCGACTCTCCTTTATCCATGAAGAACCTAATTTACAAAATAGGTTTGTAATTGGCCTCTCTGCATATTTACTATGTTCTCTACTAACTTTCTAAAGCAGAAATATGAGTATGCTACACCCTCTATCATTCACTACTATCCAAAATTAAAATGTTATGCTTTAGTGTGGACAAAACTTTATTAGAAGTTGACATCATATTAATTCTTAGAGACAGAATTTTCTTGCTTTGAAAAAGTACCTTGTTGCACTAGTGGTTCTCAGACTTTCTCATCTCAAGAGCCCTTACCACTTAAAAGAAATGAAAATCTCAATGGGCTTTTGTTCCTGTGGGTTGTATTTATTAATCTTTATTGTATTCCAAATTAAACTTGAAAAAAGAAAGCCAAGTCTATACAAGGAAGTATTTCATTACCTGGCATCTCATGTCATGTAGCATCTGGACAACTTCCCTGTACACCAGTGAAACAATGAGAATGAAAAGGCACATGATTTTCTAGTAATACCATAAAAATAGTTTTGACCTTGCAGACTCACTGAAAAACTACATTGCAGAATTGCTGCTCTGAGAGCAAAAGAGCCCCAGGAATTCTCAGGAATCATGGGGAGGGTTTTAGTCCCCCTAGAGCAGTGTAAGTAGCAGTCATCTGGGTTTACTTATCAAGATCTTAAAGGCAAGGAAGCCCTCAGATGACATCTGGGCCTTACTTAATGTATAATAATAATAAATTGGAAATGATATAACCACCAACAGTAATTTGATGATGAAATAACTCTATGGTAACAACATGTCAAAATGCTAAAGGTTATGGTTGCAACAAATATTTACTGGAAAGTAAAATGCCAACATAGTACGAGAATAAGAAGAATCTTAAAATTATTTCAATTATATTATATGATGAATTTTATATTTTATATAAATCATATGATAAATTTAATATGGCTATACAAAAGTTAAACAGAAAATTATACATTCAAAGAAAGACATTTAAACATTGATTTTCTGAGGATATAACATGAGTGATTTTTAAAAAATCTCTTTAGTTTTCTGTATTTCCCAACATTTCCACAGTAAATATTTTATAGATCAGAAAATGCAAATAATTAGGAAATGATACTTAATATTCTTTCTATTGTTTTCATTTGCCTTCAGGATATAATTCGAAATCCTTAGCACTGACCACCAGGCTATGCTGGTGGTGCCCACCTCTCCAGCCCTAATTCCCCCTACTTTCCCGTAATGAACTCATGTTTAGCAAGGCTGACTGCTCAGAATTCGTATGCCATGCCCCTTCATGGCTCTGTACCTTTGCACATACTGCTCTAGCTTAATGGAATAATTTTCCCCCTTTTTCATGTAGTTAAACCCTACTGTTCAACATGTCCTTTTCCTGAAGAAGTTCCACCTCCATGCTCTGCAGCAACCTTTGCATTCAGACGTGTCTTTGTACTATAATTTGTACTATAATTCTGTGCCTCCTAAATGAAAAAATGCCTTATAGTCAAGAACTTTCTTTTTCTTTGCTTGTTTTGCTTGTTTGTTTGGTTTGGGGCTGTTTATTTTGCTATACTCAGATACTGAGAAAATCTAGAGAAACATGTATTTCTCTGGCATACATTCTCCCAACTGCTACCTTTTCAACAATATTTGCAGTAATATGATGACATGCCTGTTATTCAAACTGATTCAAAAATAGATGAGGCAGTATGATATCTGGAAGTAGAGATATGTAGAGAAAGAGTCAAAGGTTGAGACTTTTGTGTGTACTCATGTGTTTCCTACAAGACAATCTGTGGTCTTTTCCCCCACCCCAATTCATGACTCACTTGTGATTTTTAAATCTGGTTGTACTTTGACCAAAAATGTATAAGTCCTCATTAATGTTTCATTTGGTTTTGTTCTTAATGGCTAGATGATAAATGATTGAATGTGTGGTGAGAGGAATTTAAATTGTAATAGGGTAAACATTGTTGAAGCAAAGCCCACTGCAACAAAATTCAGTCCACATTAACATTTAGGAATAATACAGGGCAGGAGAGTTTCAGATAGCTGCTGTATCATAAAATAAAGTGGACCTTCAAATGTAAGGGAGATTGACATGCAGATAAGAAATATTGCTTAAAAAATGAAGCACAACTTTACATCTTTGGACATACTTGAAGTTGGCTAGGAAACCACAGTTGGAGACCAACTAGCCCAATGTAGAGCAGGCCAAGAATGAGTAGTCCAGGAGATAAGTCAGAGCTACAAAAAATGCCAAGTTATGCTGATGGATAGCAAGAAACAAGAGGACTTTCTTAACAATTTTTAGCATAGTGAAGAAAACATGTCTACACAATGGAGAAATCAGTACACAAATCTCAGAAAGAGCTATATTTAAAAATATGTGTATATGTCTACAGATGATTAAAACTCTCATATGCATCATCTCTTGTTTTAAAAATAATGATAGTTTGTTTCTGCAGTGTAATTTTAGATAACACAAAGCTAAAATACCAATCATCAGCTTACATTCATTCTGGAAAGAAAATTCTAACCAATTGATTAAGTGAGTCCAGGCTGAAAATTTTTAATATATCCGTAGATAATTTATTGAGCATAATAGTGCAATTGTGGTTCTTCATTTCAACTTGTATCTGGGTCACTTAGCCACTTTGGATCTGTTTTCTCATCTGTAAGTTGAGGGGGTTGGAAGAGAGGAGCTCTAAGTAACTTCCAACTATAAACTTACTCCATGATTCAATGATGGGTTCAGTTATTCTGAATTTTGTTTTGTCCTGACATGATGAAATGTGACCTCTAAGGGGGAAAATGTAAATTTTAAATAACATCAGATTTGATGTAAAACCAGAGACTCCATGGAATTTATAATATATAAAAATAACCGAATCTCTATCTTTATTCAATTGTTCTTTTATATTGAGTGGTTGCCTCAAACTGTAAGTATAATGGGGTTAATTAAGGACCTCAAATATAATTTGAAAATGTTTACAGACCGCACATTTTATGTTGCCAATTCCATCTGTAGACACTGCTATATTAATGACACAATATTTGTTTTAGAGGTCATAATGCTGTTTGCCAGGTTAAACATTTGTAATCTGGATCCAGCTTTAATATACCCTTTCAAAGAAAGCCACAGGCTGCTATACACTACATCAACAGTACTCTTCAATCGACTGCTTTGTCAGGATTACAGAGCCAACTAAGCCAACAATAACAGGCACCTTCCATTTGGATGCTAATTAGAATGTTGACATAGTAAAATCCCTTACTAGGGACAAGTTGGTGTTCAGTACTCACAAGCCAAGATCATCCTGAAGGCATAGCTGTTAATAGAATTTGTCCCCAGAATGACCAAGGCAGAGCACAAAGAGCTACAGCCTGTGTGTATTCTGTGGTGGTGGTGAGTGTGTGGGTGTAAGCTTCTGGCTACACATGGGCTTCTGATGACCACACAGTGGTTAATTTGTATTTCTCCTCTCAAATATCATTTTTTAAAGGTCACTCTTCTGTTTACTAAACCTATACATAGGTAAGCAACATCAGGTTAGAGATCTAAGTGTGCTTCTGGGGTTTGCTATTATCACACTTTTTAAATGATTTCAAGAAAGTGTCACCCACATTGTAATGTTTATAATATTCTAGGAGATCTTTGTGTTGTATAGTGTCTCATTTTTTGGAGCTTAGAGTAATTTTATGTATCTTGTATTCTTTTTTAATATTCCTGTAAGACTGAAAAGAGATTATTTAAAAAATAATGATATAGAAAAAAAAACAGAAAAATAAAACCACCAGGTTAGTTTTAATAGGATGTAGTAACAATAGGACAAAAACAAAAAGATAATGAAACAATATCAAAGGAGGTAAATGACTTTCAGAGTAGCATATTAGTCCATTCTCACACTGCTGTAAAGAACTATCTGAAAGTGGGTAATTTATAAAGAAAAGAGGTTTAATTGACTCACAGTTCCATGGGCTATATGGAACACTTGGCTGGGGAGGCCTCAGTAAACTTACAATCATGGTGAAAGGGGAAGGGGAAGCCAGGATGTCTTACATGGTGGAAGCAGGAGGAAGAGAGAGAGAGAAGGGGAAGTGCTACCCACTTTCAAACAACCAGATCTCATGAGAACAGCAAGGGGAAGTCTGCCTCCATGATTCAATCACCTTCCACCAGGCTCCTCCTGCAACATTGGAAGTTACAATTCAACATGAGATTTGGGTGGGGACACAAAGCCAAACTATATCAAGTAGGTCTACCAGATAACCTCTAGAAACTCAGAATTAAAGCATATAAAGGCAACCGATCAATGAATAGTTACTGAGCATCAATGCTGTCCCCATCGCTACTTTCTCAGTATATCATTATCTTACTTATATTGAGAAATTCATTTTAATTGGGTATTGCCAAAGAGTATGGAGTATAAAATGCCTTTCTTGTGATTGTCATGGAGCATGTCCTGTCTTTCAGTGTCCCCGTGGTGACTAGACTCTAAGACCGTCCTGGATGACCCTGGTCTCCTAGCATACTCTTGCCTAATCTCCGCCCCTGAGTGTGCACTGGCCCAGCCACTTGCTTCCGACAAACAGACTACAGCAAAAGTAGCAGAATGTCATTTCTGGGATTAGATTACACAAAACACTTACTTCCATGTTGCCAGCAGAGTCTCTTCCTTGCTATGTTTGCTGATGCAAGCCAGGATCTGGAGAGGCTGCATGGAACTGAGGGTGACCTCCAGCCAACAGCTAGCAAGGAAGTGAGGAGCTCAGGTCAACAACCCTCAAGAAACTGAGTTCTTCTACCAACCATGTAAGCTGGGAAGTGGATCTTTTCCCACTTGAGTCTTGATATGAGACTTTAGCCTGGCTAAAAAGTTTGTTGCAGCCTGTGAGAAACCCAGCAAAGCCATGCCAGAACTCATGATCCACAGAAACTGCAGGATAAGAAATGTATGTTGTTTTAAGCCACAAAGTTTGTTGTGATTTGTTTCACATCAGTAGACAACTAACACTATTCTCTGATTTAGGGAAAATGCATTTCAGGTTTGAGATTTATCATCTAATTCAAAGGATACCTTGGTTTAATTATTGGCATAGGTTAACACACAAAAATTTCACACACTAATTATCCTTTGTAAATTACCAGATACTAGAATTTACTACTCATCTCCATGTCTAAATTAAGCTAAGAATAATAAAACGTTACTTATTGTCAACACCAACAGGTTAAAATCTTCTTTATTCATTAGCCATTCACAGAAGCTTTTTCTGTATTGCAATACCTATTAAAATAGAAAACACAACTTGTAAAAAAAATGACATTTTCCATTTTTATGACATGTAATAGTAGTAAAAATTACTGGTCATATCAGTCAATCATTCTGGGAATTGTTTTTGAAGAGTCAGGCTACACTTTATGATGTGAGATCTTAATCAAAATTAAACATTTAAAAACTGCTAGGAAAGCCCATGGCACTGTTTGGGATACAAGGCTATCAATCTGATTAATGGCCATATAACATAGTATCCCTTAAATTTGGATCTGAATATAACTTCTGAAGCTTTATCCCAACTTTTCTTTTACAGCCTTAGGGAAAATGCTGAACTTCTTTAAGTTTTAGATTTCTTTTCTATAAAACAAAAATAATAATTTTTGAAGAGTTATAGTAGGTGCAGCACAGAGCAAAATAATCGTTAACATTCAAAACTGAGAAGAAGAAAAGGAAGTGTGTCATTTCTTTCTAGATCAGTGGTCCCCAGTCTTTTGGCACAGGGACTGGTTTCATGGAAGAAAATTTTTCCACAGATCGGGGTGGGCTTACAGTTTCAAGACAACTCTAGGGCGTTACTATTGTACACTCTGTTTCTAATACTGTTACACTGTGATATATAATGAAATAATTATACAACTCACCATAATGTAAAATCAGTGGGATCCCTGAGCTTGTTTTCCTCCAACTAGATAGTTCCATCTGGGAGACAGTGACAAATCATCACAAATCATCAAACACTAGATTCTCATAAGGAGTGTGCCACCTAAATCCCCTATACGCACAGTTCACAGTAAGGTTCACAAACCTATGAAAATCTCATACCTCTGCTGATCTGACAGAAAGGGGAGCTCAGGTAGTAATATGAATGATGTGAAGCAGCTGTAAATGCAGATGAAGCTTCTATCACTGGCCTGCTGCTCACCTCCTGTTGTGTGGCCTGGTTCCTAACAGGCCATGGACCAGTGGTTGGGAATCTCTGTTCTAGATGATGACTTTATCTTTCCCCATAGATACAAGAAAACAAAACACTTGAGGGATAATTTTCCAGGAGGTAAAAAATGAGAAAGTGAAACTCCTCTGCACAAGAAAATGAATAGGCATTTTGGAGTAAACAAGAGCAGAGAAGAAAGAAGGTGGGTTTGTGGGAAGTCAGGAGGGTCCAAGGATGCAGGTGTAGATGAAGGGATGGATGACTGTGAGCTGTGGTGAAATACCAGTGCTGAGAAATTGTCAGTGTTGGGTATTTCTAAAGAACAGTAAGGCAATGCAGAGTGACCTTATTGCCTGAAAACTTAATCGATTCTCTTGCAGACAAAATCCCACTGAGAATATTGTCTGGGGAAATAAAGCCTAAGGGACAATTGGGAAACCACATCTGGTCTTGGGTAGAAAAAAGGATCCAATTAATGGAATGAAATAAGACTTAATTGAGAATGAGACCCTGGGAGAGACAGAAAGTCAGGGAGATGATAGACCTTGAAAAAGATCACAAGTTCACAAGAATTTGGAGAGATCATCAAAAGATCATCAAACACCCAGAGGAATATGGAAGACAGGGTTTAAATTCATTGTCAATCCCAAAGGACAGAGTGACTCCAGCTAACAATGTACTAATTAGATACTTAAAATATGTAGAACAGGGCCTATTATTAAAATACTCAGCACTGAATAAAACAAAATGTGAGTTAGGCTCAGGGACTGTACAGGATTACTTTCCCAAGCAGCTGAAAATAATGCACACAAAATTTGAAGTGTTAAAGAAATTCACCTGCTTGGATTTGAATGATTTCCATTCATACAGAAAATATGAATCAATTCTAATTATTCTAATTATAACAGCTTATTCATCAGTTATATTCAGTATTATAATATGTTTACATCTATGCATACATAAATATTAAGCCACAAACTAAATGCATTGAAATTGTGTTGTTAGCATGTTTTTATCATGGAATTCCTAAAGCACTCCAGCATGTGGGACCAGCTGGAATGGCTTCTTCTCTTGCACACTTCTGTTAAAATCTCACCATATAGGTGAGGCTTCCCCAATAGCACTCTTTAAGATAGCAACACTCACCTCAGCACATGCTCACCCTCATTCTTGCTTTATATTTTTCTAAAGTATTCATTTTTCTCCAAAACATACTCTATTTTTTACTCAATTATTTGTTATTTTTGACCATTTTCTCTACATAAAACAAGCTTCATGAAATCAGGTTTATTCCTTACCCATGTAACAATCCAGTACATGTACCCTATTAACCTGAAATAAAAGTCAGAAAAAAAAAACATAGAAAAAAAGTTTTAAAAGCATACTTTGAGGTGATTTTAAAAATTTATTTCTTGTAGAGCTTCAACTGTGATGTAGCAAAAAGTGCGTCACTCAGTTGTTCAAGAAGCATAGTTTGCATCCTAGTGATGTTTTCCTGAGCTTTTCACTTCTTTGGGCACATTCCTTAACCTCCTGCAGTCTGTTTCCCTATCTAAAAAACCAGGGATATGAACATCAACTGCTCCAGTTTGTCTTGAGTGCTAAATATGAAGATGGCTGGATACATTAACTCATTGTATGTGTGTATGTTATGTCTGAGATTGTCTACAACTCTCTTCTCTTAATTTGTTACATTTGTTATATAAATAATAAATCAAATCTCTCACTGAAAAATAAAGTAAAATAAAAGTTAAAAATTAATTAATGAACTAATCATTAACTAGGAGTAACATTAGGAAACTCCATACTCTTTCCATCAGTCTTTTTTTTTAATTGCTAAAGTCTAGAGTTGCTTCCTCACCCAACTACACCCTTTACTGTACCCTTTACCTATTTTTGCTGTTAAACAAGGCCTTGTTACACACAACCAGTTTCATCATTTTCATCCACACTTATTTTAAATTCACATTTTAAAAACAAAGACTGTTTGAGGATACTACTTTTTCTAAAATATATTTTGCAATACGGTAATGTCTTCATCTGTTCAGGCTGCTGTGACAAAATACCTTAGACTGAGTAATTTATAAACCATATAAATTTATTGTTCACAGTTCTGGAAGCTGGGAAGTTCAAAATCAAGTTGTCAGCAAATGCAGTGTCTGGTTAGGGTTTGTATCTCATAGATGATACCTTCTTTTTTTAAAAAAATTTTATTTTTTATTGCATTTTAGGTTTTGGGGTACATGTGAAGAAAATGCAATATTGTTGCATAGGTACACACATGGCAGTGTGATTTGTTGCCTTCCTCCCCTTCACCTATATCTGGCATTTCTCCCCATGCTATCTCTCCCCAACTCCCCACCCCCACTGTCCCTCCCCTATTTCCCACCAACATACCCCAGTGTGTAGTGCTCCCCTCCCTGTGTCCATGTGTTCTCATTATTCAACACCCACCTATGAGTGAGAACATGTGGTGTTTGATTTTCTGTTCTTGTGTCAGTTTGCTGAGAATGATGGTTTCCAGGTTCATCCATGTCCCTACAAAGGACACAAACTCATCATTTTTGATGGCTGCATAATATTCTATGGTGTATATGTGCCACATTTTCCCTGTCCAGTCTATCATTGATGGGCATTTGGGTTGTAACTGTGCTGCAATGAACATTCGTGTGCATGTGTCCTTATAGTAGAACGATTTATAATCCTTTGGATATATACCCAGTAATGGGATTGCTGGGTCGAATGGAATGTGTATTTCCAGGTCCTTGAGGAATCGCCACACTGTCTTCCAAGGGCACCAAGAGGATACCGTGGGAAAAGGATGGTCTCTTCAATACACGGTGCTGAGAGAACTAGATTTCCACATGCAGAATCATGAAATTGAAGCCCTATCTTACACCATACACAAAAATCAATTCAAAATGAATAAAAGTCCTCATTGGAAGACCTGAAATCTGAAAAATTCCTGAAAGAGAACATGGGTAGAAAGCTCCTCAACACTGGCCTCAGCAATGATTTTTTTATTTTTTTCACATCATACCAAAAACTCAGGATACAAAAATAAACATAAATGAGACCATAGTAAACTAAAAAGCTTCTTCAAACCAAAGGAAATATTTAACAAGCTGAAAAGGCAACCTACAGACTCGGAAAAAGTATTTGCAAACCACATATTTGATAAGAGATCAATATTCAAAATTTATAAAGAACTCTTACAACTCAATAGCAGAAAAACAATCCAATTTAAAAAATAAACAAAGGACCTGAACAGACATTTCTCTAAAGAAGACATAAAAATGGCTAACAGGAATATGGAAAGGTACTCAACATCATTAATCATCAGAGAAGTACAAATTAAAACCACTATACAATATCGCCTTGTTCCCATAAGGATGGCTATTATAAAAAAGACAAGAGATAGCAAATGTTGGTGAGCTTGTGAAGAAAAGGAAACCTTTGTATACTGTTGATGGGAATGTAGACTGGTACAGTCATTAAGGAAAATAGTATAGAGGTTCCTAAAGAAATTAAAAATAGAACTACCATACAACACAGAAATCTCTCTTCTGGATGTATTTCCAAAGAAGATGAAATCAGCACAGATAAAGATATCTGCACTCCCATATTAACTGCAGTATTATTCACAATAGCCAAGATATGTAAAGAATCTAAATACCTATCAACAAATAAATGTATAAAGAAAATGTGGTATGCAGTTGTTTCTCAGAATCTATTGTGAACTGCTTCCTCAACTCCCCCAAGATACTAAAATCTGGTGATATTCAAGTCTCTTTTATGACACAGTATTTGCATACAACCTACACACATCTTCCTGAAGACTTTAATCTTTTATAGATTACCTATATTACCTAATGCAATGTAAATACTATGAAATGGTTATAATGCTGTATTTTTAAAAACTGTATTATATGAAAAAAAAAGAAAATGTGATACATAAACACCATGGAATATTATATAGCCATAAAAAGAATGAAACCATGTCCTTTGCAGCAACATGGATGGAACTGGAAGCCATGATGCTAAGCAAATTAATACCAGAACAGAAAACCAAACATTGCATCTTCTCAATAATAATTGGGAGCTAAACATGGAGCACACATGGACATAAATATGGAAAAAATAGACTCTGGGGACTATTAGAGGGTGGAAGGAAAGGAGGAGTGACTTAAAAACTATCTCTTGGGTACTATGCTTACTACCTGGGTCATGAGATCTGTACTTTAAACCTCAGCATTACATACTATTCCCATGTAACAAATCTGCACATGTATCTCCTGTATCTAAAATAAAAGTTAAATTTTTAAAAAATAAAAAAATTAAAAATGGTATTATTTGTATTATTGCATTGTTATTTTATTTTTTAAATTTTTTTATCCACAGTTGGTTGAATTCATGGTTGTGGAACCCACAGACATGGAAAGCTGACTATAGAATATTTTTCAGTTTCAAAAGAATGATATCCTATTGTTTGTTACAACATAGATAGATCTACAGAACATTATTCTAAGTAAAATAATCCAGTCACAGAAATAAAAATATTGCATGATGTCACTCAAATGCAGAAGGAAAAAGAGCTCAAATACACAGAGATAGAGAAGTAGAGAATGGAAACAGTGGTTACTGTGCTTGTGGTGGGTAGAGGAAATGGAGAAATGTAGGTCAAAGGATACAAAATAGCAGATAAGTAGGATGAACAAATTAACAGAATTAATACAGTATTGGGGATTGTTGTTAAATAGATTTTAGCTGCTCTTGTAACAAAAAAGTAACGAGGTGAAATGACAGCCATGTTAATCTGTTTCACCATAGTAACCATTTTTCTGTCTATATGTATCTCCTAACAGCATGTTGTAAACCTCAAATATACACAATAAAATTGTTTTCAAAAAAAAAAGTGCTTGCAAAACATTTAATGTTTTACGCTGGAAAAATGAACAAATGGAAACCCTACTATATGTGTCAGGTGGCCACAAATTCTTTGATATTCCTCCCATAAAGACAGGAGGTCTATGTAATCTCCCCTTGAATCTGGAAAGAGCCTACCATGGCTTTGGCCAATGTAATAAGGCAGAAGTGATTCACAGTTTATAGGTGCAGACCTGAAGAGACTAGTAGCTTTCACCTCCTACCTCTTGGAAAACTCCCTCTTGTACCTCTGAGATCCATTCTAAGCAATCTGGCCACTCTATTGTAGGTCTACGAGACCTTGGAAAGGAAGAACTGCCCAGCTGAGGCCGGCCTTTTGGCCATCTCTGCTTCAGACATGAATGGGAAGCCTTCTGGGAACCTCCAGGCCAGCCTCACTGCCAGCTAAACACCAATAAGTGACTGCAATCACCTTCATATAAAACGTAATTGTCCAGCGACTTCCAGCATAAATTCCTGACCCACAGATCATGAACATAATATAACAATTGGTATTTAAAGCCCCTAAATTTACATCAATTTGTTATACAGCAATATATATTCAGGATATTATATTTTATGAGCTCCAAAGAGAACGCAGGTTATCTCTTTTTCATTCTATGATTCTTGAATTGTGCTACTGTTCTAGGGAGCATTCTAAAAATGCCTCTTCTTCCCCATGGTTCCAGGCTCTAATCCCCAGGACCTGTGACTGTGGTAAGATAGCACTCTGGTGATTGTGTTCTTTTACATAACACAGTTGACCTACAGAGAAAGATTATCTTAATGAACCTGATCCAATCAGATGTGTTCCTCTAGAAGCACAGAGTTTTCTCTGGCTGTTGGCAAAATTCAGAAATCTGAAGTGTGAGAACGATTCCATGTACCTTTATTCTTTTGAAGATGAAGAAGACCTTGTGCAAGGCCTGGAGAAGGGCCCTAGGCATTCACAGAGAATCCCGGCCAACAACCAGCAAAGAAACAGTGACCTCAGTCCCACAACCACAAGGAACTGAATTCTGCCAATACCTTAAAGGAGCTTGGGCTTGTTTCTTCCCCAGAGCCCACTGGTAAGAGGCTGGTCTGTCCAACACCTTGATTTCAGCCTGTGAAGTATAAAGACCCAGCTACACCATACCTAAACTCCTGACCCCTGGAAACTATGACATAATAAATCTGCATTAAGTTTCTTAATTTATAGTAATTTGCTATATAGCAATATAAAAATTAATACAGTTATTCTGGATAAAACTGTTTCATTTTACTCCTTAATAAAATGATAAAGTAGATTAGACAATCTTTTAAGTTTCTGTCAGGCACAAAATTTTCTAATTTCATAATATTTATTAGGTCATTTAGCCTTCCTAAGCCTCAGGTTTCTAAAGTAAAACATGGTTGCAAAACCAATTCTGGGCCAGTTTTATCTTCTAGATAGTCTATCTTCCAGATCTCAAGCTCTCTGTGAACAGGGGCACTTACTGTCTTGCTCACCCCTCTACCACTTGTATACTGCCTGGCACTTAGTGGGTATTCACTAAATATTTGTTGAATGAATTAATGAATTAATTAATAAATGAAGATTCAGTATAAACATTGCCAAGAAAAAAGGTCTATGCCTATGTAGGATGCCATCAGAATAATGAATATTACTTTATAATCTTGGGCAAGTCATTCATTTCTGTGAGTCTTAGTTTTCTCACCTGTAAATGGGGAGAAGGATCCTCACTCCTCACTCTAACTCACCCACTGGTTGCTCCAATCCCATAATATCATCAGTGTGAAAGCCCTTTACAAACTTTAAAATAACCTATACATAAGGTATTTGTTTTGGTAATAGTTTACTTTTTAAGGTTAGGAATGTCTCTAAGCCACATGGGGTAAATTTATTTCCTAATTATACCAGAAATGGAGCACCTTCCTGCTGTTACTTTCGCAGCTGCTGGTTACCAGTGGTGCCACCTCTCAGCGGGGCGGTACCTGCAGGGAGACAAAGCCATTAGCATCTGCTTAAGCAGAAGGTGTTAGAAACTCAATTCAAAGAAGACTTACTGAAAGATGAAGATCTCTACTAACAAGAAGGGAACGACAACCTGTGGTATCACACCAAATAATCTGAGTAATTGCTTCTTAATCTGGTATAAACCACTTTTCTCCAAAGCTGTGTTTTGAGGAGCCCAATCTCTTGAAACACTTCAAAAGGAAAGATTCTATGGCCAAAAAAATTGAAAAATATGCAAACCTGACCTCTGCTTTATTTAGCTTTTTTTTTTTTTTAATTCAACATTTTCTAAACTCATTCAAACACAGACACCACTTCCTTATTTTCCTCTTGTTCAATGTCCTATAGGATTCACTTAGTGGAACTCACTTTTGCTTAGTTTCTACCAACTGCATAGAAAGAGGTGTGACCACATTTAAGGCAGTGAAGAGAGACTTAATCCAAGTCTGGTGTGGCCCTTAGACTAGTGACATCAGTATCACCCAGGACATAGGATCCACCTCAGTCCTACTGAATCAAAAACCCTAGACACAAGGCCCAGAAATCTATGTTCAGAAAGCACTCTGGCTGACTGTGATGCTAATTCCAGTTTGGGAAGCAGTGCTTTCATCCACAGATCATGTCCGCACAGGGAAGAAATACTGAATCCTCTTACACCCAACAGAGAGATCCCACTGATTCTCCAGTTCATCTTTTTAATGGCTACCAGAGAACCTTTACTAAGCCACAGCGTCCCTTCTATTATTTTTCCCGCTTCACATCACCTTAATGATAAGATACAAACTCCACCACAAGGTATTCAATCCCTCCATAATTTCCCAGCCTATAGTTCTAACCTTATTCAATAATACTAAGGACAACTGCACTAAGTGCTAATATTTATTGGCCACTTACTACATGCCAGGAGTAGTGAATATGTATCTTGGGTGATCCTCACAACAACCCTGTGGAGGAGATATTATCCTCATTTTACAGATGAGGACACTTAAGGCCAGAGGACACTGAGCACATTTCTTGCCAAGATTTAACCTCAGTCTTCTCTGGTTCCAAAGCTCAGGTACTTAATCCTGACTTATATCCTGTTTCTGATTTGACATTTCTGGATAAAATTAATCCCACCCTCTAGTCTTCATAGGTACATTTTGTTTTAGTGAATGGAAAATCATTCTTTTCACTGCAAGTACAAAGCATAATCATCCCTCAGCTCCCATGTGAAATGTCCCCTCACTTCAGTGCAGCAAAGGCTATGTTGTGGTGTTCCAGGCACTTTACCGATCACTGAGGATACACTGGTTAGCAACGAAAACAAGTTACCTGCCTTCACTGAATTTGTGGTCAAGGAGGGGAAGTCTGGGCTTAAACACAGCATTAGAAATATGGCAAGTGCTAGAAAAAAAATGAAACACAAGCTGCAGTAAAGGCATATAATAGGATGGTGTAACTTGGTCCACTGAGTCAGGCCAAATATTCCTAAGAAATCAGGGATCAACCTGAAAATTAAAGGATGAATAAAGTAATCCAGACAGAGGAAAACATTTTTTTCCAGTCTCCCCAGCAGGAATGCATGTCTCTCATTCTCCTCTTCTCTTGCAGCATTTCTCTTTGCTACTAAAACTCTCTGTCTATAATATGGGAGGCATAGTAGAATCTTTTTTATAGGGTTCTTGTAAGGACTACATACATTAATATATATAAGGCACTGACAACTGTGTCTGGTACATAATAAATGGTCAGTGTGTGTCAACCATTATTATCACCATTTTTTTCTTACTATAATATGTGATCTTGAGCAGGTCGTTCCAGTAACAGTGGCAAGTTACTAGGAATCAGAGTTTCTCTGTCAAGTGAGACAAGCTCTCATAATTGACCTCCATGAAGTAATTGTGGAAAAACGGCTCTTCCTCCTATCAGATAGATGTGGTATGTGAAGCTGATAGTGCATTGAATACTCTTGTCTGGTTGGTTACACTTCCACATGCTTCTATTTCTACCAAGTAACAAGCACACTAGCTGAAAGTCAGTTTTGTATATTCCCAAACCTATTTATGCCCACTGTATTTGCTACTATTATATCTTATAACTAAAAAGTTATAAAATAACTAAATTAAAACTAAAATAAATCAATGAAATGTGAATTGCTTTTTTCTGTGGAAACTAATTTGAATTCTATAAAGACCAGTTATTGACAAAAATGACCATCGATTTAAATAAAGGGGAAGTAACAAAAAAATCTACAAACATTTAAGTTGTTTTTTAAGAATCTAAGCTGTTGCTCCACTGAATAAACCGAAGTTTGAAATTTTATGCAATTATGGTATGGTTTATGGAAGAACACCAGCAAAATGTTAAATAGAATATACCACTACCTTCAAAAAAGATGTTGGCTTTACTGCAAAAGGCTGATCAAGAAATGTGCATTTATATGTTTTTAAGTTAAAATAAAATGGTCCATATATGTATAGCATGTATACATTTTAGAATTTCCTAGTTTAACTTCACTTTTTAAAGTAACCAACAAACTATTGATCTCCAGTTTTGTCCAATAAAGAGCCACATGCTTTGCCATTTTACTATGTGCTAACCCTGGCATCCATGTTTTATTATTGGCTCTCCAAGGCTGGCTACTATTTTTCTCTCCATCACGCAAAAGTAGAAAACTGAAGCTTGAACGCCTTAATACTATGCCAAGTATTATCAATAGTAAATGATAGTCACACACTTTGGTCTGTCAGACTAGAGAGTCTGAAGTCCTGAGCTTTTTAAGTTATTTTGTTTATTATATGACGACATTTTGTTTGTTAGGCTCATGCTTTATTTTTCACAACAGGAGCATCCATTTCTTGGAAATAGAAAGTGTTGTCATCAAATATCTAGGGTCTACTACTGCTGCACACTTGAATATATTAATTTTTTTTTGAGACAAAGTCTTGCTCTGTTTCCCAGGCTCAAATGTAGTAGTGTGATTTTGGTCCACTGCAACCTCCGCCTCCAAGGCTCAAGCAATTCTCATGCCTCAGCCTCCCAAGTAGCTAGGATTATAGGTGTTCACCAACATACTGGGCTAATTTTTGTATTTTTTTAGTAGAGACAGGTTTCTCCATGTTGCCCAGGCTGGTTTTTAACTCCTAGCCTCAAGTGATCAACCTGTCTCGGCCTCCCAAAGTGTTGGGATTACAGGCATGAGACACCGTACCCAGCTTTGAATATATTAATATTATATCTGTGTATTTCTTTACAAGTTAGGAAGAATTTTCACATATATCATACAAATTGACTATGGCAACAACTCTGTGGGGTAGCCATTCTTATCCTAACCATACAGATAGGGAAACAGAGGGCTCTGGTAGGTTTGGAGACTTTTGGACGTCAGACATCTAATGAATGACAAAGATGGGACTGTCAGTCTAAAAAACTGAAACTGACTTGAGTTCAATAAAATATAGGCAGCCATATCCTTCTGCCCCACTGCAGGAGTCTATGGAGATTAAATCCAGAGGCAAGTAAGTACAGCGTTTAGAGAGAAGAATCAAAATCAGTGTGAATATTAAGGGTCGTCAGAATAGAGATAACGATTATCTTGGTAGCCAGAGTCTTTCTATAGACACCAATTAAACACTGTATGGAGAAGGAAATATGTTAAAAGCTGACATGGGTTCAGAAGCTACGGCCCCAGCTTCAGAGCCTGAGGTTGATGCCCCCAAGAGATTTTCATCTCAACAATGCATAATTACATTGTGCTTGGCTGAGGCTCAGACTGCTGGGTCAAGGCCATGTGAATCTGAGAAGTAAAAATAAATCAAAGACCAAGCATCATCAGAATAATTCTACTGTCTGCCCTCAAGTTAAGCTTCCATGGATCTTGTTTGCCTCACAATACTCTAAACTAAAAAAAAAAAAAAAAAAAAAAAGAACAAACAGACTATAGCCAGATGTAAGGAAGAAATATCAAATCACACTGACCTTAAGCACCTACTTGATGCTAGGAGTTTTACTTCATTTCATTACATTGATTAGTATCTGTTTTTCTTTTTTTTCCAGTAGAGAACATTTCCCAGAGTAATAGAATTAACAAGAGATAACTTTAGGATTTGGATTCAGGTCAGTTGAAGACAATTGCCATTTGCAGTTTCGATTTTGCCAAACTGTCTGGACTGTCAGTCTACTGGCCTGAAGTTTAGTTATGATCTGTTCACAAATTCCCTGAGTGGCCCTGGAAAAGCCACTTAACTCTCTTTGATCTTACATTCTCCATTTCTGAATGAGGAAGATAATCTAAATATATTCAACATATGTAGAAAGTACATACACTTTATATATGATCATGAAACTCAATTTGCAGGAGATTATGTCAACATGCCTTGTGGCACATTCTAAGAAGCAAATAACCTATGTGTCTGTTCACTTAACAAAGTTTTTTGAATAGCTACTGTGTGTCAGGTAGTGTGGTAGAAAGTTATAAGAACAAAGTGATGAAGAGTATAAAAAAAAGTATGAGTGAGCTGATAGTCTCACGGGAGAGATAGGCACTAATAGATTTAAAAAGGGAAAAGGGTAGTCAGGTGCAGTGGCTCAGAGAGACTAAGGAAGGAATATTGCTTGAGTCCAGAAGTTTGAGACAAACATGGACAACATAGTGAGGTTTTGCATATACAAAAAATTAGAAAAACTAGCCAGATATGGTTGTGTGCACTTATAGTCCCAGATTCCTGGGAGGTTGAGGCAGAAGGATCGTTTAGGTCCAGGAGTTTGAGGCTACAGTAAGCTATGATCATACCACTGTGCTTCAGCTTGGGTGACAAGGCAAGACTCTGTATCAAAAAAAAAAAAAAAAGACATACTCGTAAACTGGGATTTGGGTTCAATTAGAAACTTAGAATGATAAGGAAGCATATAAACAAGTCCTGAAAAAGCCTTTCAATGTAGGGACCAGGTTCTTGAGGAATATTTGAGCTGAGGTCTGAAGGGCGGGTAGGTAAAAGCTACCATAGTGAGGAACAAAAAACAAAAAAGGAAGGCACGTTCAAGCAGAAGGAACAGCCCATGTGAAGCCTTTGAAATGAAAGGCTGAGGGGAGGGGTAGAATCAGGCATTTAGAGAACTCAAAAAAAAATTAGAACTGTCCTATCACTGAGAGAGCCAAGAAATGGTGTGGAACCCAGCCAACACAGAGGCAGGAACCAGATCGGCAGATCTGTAGGCCACCTTAGGATTTTGTTTTTTCTCCTAAAAGCAGTAAGTAGTAACCAAAAAGTTTTAAACAGGGATGTGACAAGATTGAATTTGCTTCTTAAGTGATAGTTCTGACTGCCATGGAACACAGATTGCAAAGCGACCAAAGTAGATTCTGGGAGACTTAGTTAAAAGGCCACTGTAATTTCAGAGAAAAGAAGATTTTTAGTTTGAACTTTTGGCTACTTATTAAAATTGACTAATTAGCATCATCTGAAAGCAATGCTGCTCAAAGATTGAATTACTGACCTTCTACCGATATTCTTGAATTGAACTATTACTCTCATTCTCTGTAAATGTTATGTCTCCTAGCGTTGGGAAGGACCTCAGAGATAATTGAGCCTTGTTGTTTTTGTTTTAGCCAAAAAGAAATGAAGAAAGAAAAAAATCACCTTGAGTTCTTGAATAAATTTTAATTCAGAATTTCCCTAAAGAAAGCCACTGAAGAGCTGCCCCAGTTAAAGGTGAGGTACAATTGTTCACTATTCAACCTGCACCCCATCTCTGCATGGCAGGATTTCTATACCCAGTGCTCTCACATAGGGAAGAATAAGACTTGAACTCAGGTCTCTGGCTTCACAAAACAATGTCTTTTCACTTTTGAGCACACCCAGAGGCTAGATAATGATGGTTTGAGAACCAAGGCACAGTTGCTTGTACCTTTAAATACCTTCAGCGGCTGACAGGAGACTGGAAGTTAAGGTGGTTAGAAAACATTCAGGTAACTGCACAGGGATCAGCTAAATTTGGCTTTGCCCAAGATGACTTTGTGCTTCTTTTCTTCCTCCCTCTCTTCCTTTCCACCTTATTTCTCTCTCTATTCTTTTTTTTCTTCCTCTTCTCTCCTGCCTCCCTCCCTTCCTTCCTTCATCTCCCTTTTGCAATGACAGGCAATTTCCACCACTATGCAAGGCAGTTTTTAGCCTTGGCAGGTCATCTAAACACCTTGGATCATCTTGCCTCGGGGATAGGTAGAGTAGCAGAGGAATAACAAGAAGGGATTCTGCTGGGCTTGAACCTGTCTTCTACCTGCTATTCAATCATCAGCAAGTCATTTAACATCTCTATGCTTTAATCTCTCTATTCATAAAGTGGGATAAATTAGTGGTACCTCACAGGGTTGTTACAGTGATTAAATAAGATGAAAGCCATATGACAGTAGCTGGTGCATGGTAAATGCTTTAGAAGTGTTAACTAAGAAATGTCACCATGAACCTGAACTCAGCCCCATTCCCTTCTTGATGGGTTTGGCTTCAAGTTCACCCCGATTGCATAGCCAGACCCCTTTCTAGAGCATTCAGAGTTCATAAATGTATACACCACCCTTGGTGAGCCCCCTAGTGGCCCTCTGAGGCAGGCAATCAGAAATTATTATACCCATTTTACAGGTGTTAAAGCCAAGGCTTAAAAAGTCTCAGTGTCCAGTAACAGCTGAGACAAACCTTAAAGTCCATCTTTCCCTTTTTAACTCTAGATAGTGTAAGGATCTCCTGGTGGCAAGACAAGCCACAGGAATCTTACTGTGGGTCCCTGCCTTCCCTTGATATGTCCAGCTGCAGTCTGACACTAGGGCCAGCTCTCCTGTGGGCTAACAGAAATCCATCACAGTATCCCCAGACCCTCAAACAGAACCTAATACATAATGATTATCCAATAAACGTTTGGTCGAGTGTTGAACTCCCATCTATGGATATGGTCTGGAGTTATCTTGCTGCTCTCCTCTCAACAGCACTGGGCCTTGGAGTGGGATGAATCTTACTTATGTTTGTGCTTCTAAAGCCTGTCACATAGTATGCTCTCAGGAAATGTATGCTGAGTTGGACTGCTCTGAACCAGGCCTCTTCTAGTTACCCACAGGGAATATGTCTTCCTGGGTCTCTGCTTGGGCTTGAGAGTTAATTCAGGGCTCCATGTTCAGGGACATTTCCTGCATCTCAGCACAATAGAGTCTATATATTTCAATCCTCATCTACTACCCTCAACCTTGATGAGCAAACCCTGCCTTTGGCTTTACCACACACTAAACTAGGGTGCCCCAAACACAACGCAGCCACCTATCTGCCACTGTGCACTGCTTAAATAACATGGGTTCTTGCTGCTCTGCACAGTGATCGTGACCATCAAGTCCAACAGTAAAATCAACAAAATAAATCTATTCTGTCCTTAACAGTCCATGTGACCTTGGATGAATTAGTCACACTTGCCTCATCAGTTCCCTAACCTATAAGTGATCTAATAGCATCTACCTCGCAGAGATGGAATGAGTATTAGATAAAAAATACATGTCATCAATGCTCAATCTCACTGGGTAACTAACTACCAAATGCCAAGAAATTTATATGCCAAATATCAGTGCTTGGGGGAAAAAACTGAGAACAATACCAAACATGTATTGAGTGCTGTCCATGTGCTAATCACTGTCCTAAGCAATTTATGTAGGTTAAAGCATTTAATCCTGAAAACAACCTTATGATGTAGGCACTATTATCAGCTCCATTTTACAGATAAAAAAATTGAGGCTTAAAGGTTTCAGGAACTTCCTCCAGACTTACAATGTAACCAGGTAACAAAGTTGGGATTTGAACCAAGGTGGCCTAACTCCAGAATCTTTAGCCGACTCTATTGCTTGTTATACTAGCTGCTCAGTAAGTAGCTGTTACTGCTTCATTATTGTTGTTATTATTATTAATCTTATGTCCCCTATGTCCAAGATAGTCACCTCTAGCTCCAATTCTACTCAATTTCTGTTGTACCTCATCTCCAAAATATATGTCCCCAGCCCCCATAATGAACTGCATCTCCAAATATTCACACCCTTGAACCTAGGTTAGGCTTTTGGCCAACAGAATGTGGTGGAAATGATGCTCTCCAACTTCCAAGGCTAAGTTGTGAAAAAGTCTTACAGCTTGCTTTTGGTCTCAGAACACTCCCTCTCTGACCCCAGCTGCCATGCTGTAAAAAGTCCAGTCCCCATGGAGAGGTCCTGTGTGGGCACTCCAGCGACAGCCCCAGCTGAGCCCCCAGCTGAGAGCCAACATCCGTTGGCTCTGAGAGTGTGTTATTTTGGAGATGCAGCCCAGTCAAGCCCCCAGATGACAAGAGCCCCAGCCAACCTGAGACATCTCAGCTGTACCGAGTCAAGATATACATTCATAAGAGATAATAACATAGTGTTGTTTTGAGCCACTACATTTTGGGGTGAATTGTTTTACACCAATAGACAGCCAAAATATCCCTTTTGCCTTCCAGCCAATATTATGTTTTTAGCAAGCATTGAAGCCAAGTTTTAATTAGCTATAGTTGACCTCTCACTAAATCTAAATCTTAACATTTCTTTGAAGTAACAACAAATTAATTAACATTCATTGACCCTGTGCACATTATTAACCTTTCTGTGCCTCAGTTCCTTTATCTGTAAAATAGGAATGGTAACAGGACCATTTCATAAGACTGTAGTGAGGAGGAAATTAGTTAATCTCACATAAGATGCTAAAGAACAGTGCCTGACCTTTAGAATACATATACTAAGTGACAGCTCCTTCCCTTCTGTCTCTTACTCTCTCCCTTCCCCCTTTCCTTTTAACTGATTCAGGCACTTTACCAAGGCTATTTAAATTTTAAAATCTTAATCATCATACTTAACCTGAAGGCAAGTGTTATTATCCCCTTTCACAAATGAGGTGCAGGGCCGTATATAAAGCTCCATGTCTGGTAAGTGATGGAGCCAGGAGTTGGATCAGTCCATGTGTGGCTAAGGCCCTGTGCTTGCTCCCTTTCCCTCTCCCACCTTACCTTAACAATGCCACCTGTTTGTGAGATAAGTAAACATCTCTGTGGCACCTGCTGCAGTAATGTCACCTGCTCAGCACACTCATCTTCCACAGACTTCAGCAAGCAGACATATTGAAACCAAGCAATCAGTTCATTTGCAAATACCAGCTTGCTCAGCTAGAGGTGGCCCAAGGTTCCCAGTGTTAGCACCTCTGTCTGACACTGCTCCGTGGCAGAGAGGTGCCCTGAGGTGTGAGAAATGCTCATTAAAGCCTCAGATTCAGATGTCAGGAAGCAGCCCACAGCCAAGCCAAGGAAGTTCATCTCTCCTGGGAAGGCTTCAGACGAATCGGCCATAGAGCCTAGTGTCTGTGTGCTCCTACCCCTCAGTACCTAGCATTCAATACTCTTCAAACTAATATAATTGAGTGACCTGCCAATGGTGGAACGCCAGACATCCTCTCCAAGTGAGAAGAATGTTATGATTATTGTAGGTTTTCTCTTCTTAGGAGGAGAGAGGGCAACACTATGAGCTCTTTCCTTGAAGGTCCCAGTGATGATAGAGCATTTTTAGCTATCTACACCTGACAGCTTGCAAAAGGAGAGCACATACTTATTCAAAGATGCAGATACCTACACTGAGCATGGTGAAGTGACTTGCCCAAGGCCACACAGCTTACTAATGGTGGGATGTAAATCCAGACTCCTGGACTTTTCCCAATGTTACTCCTATTACCCAGTGCTGCCCTCCTTCCTCCCTTGTAATGCCTATCCAGCTACCCTCCTTTGAAAATCCTCTCGAGACTTCCCTGAACCTGGCGTACCTGAGGATGCTCAGTCTCCAGAGAGTTTACTCATCTTTAACAAATATGCCTTCCCAGTGTCTTTGGAACTTGGGATCTTACTCTCCATTGTCTGAGGTGACAATCGCCATAACTGAAAGAGGTATTTGTTTGACTTCTCATAATGGTTAAGCGTTGCCCTCCTCAACCAGGTTTGCATGGAGCTTGGTGGCTCCTTGGGATGTACAGGTTCTTCACCTAAAGATCTGATCAAAAGCTACCTCCTATAATTTTATAGGCTGAAGTATATACCCCTCCAAACTTATATGTTAAAGTCCTAGACCCCAGGACCTCAAAATGTGACTGTGTTTGGAGATAGGGTCTTTAAAGTGGTAATTAAGTTAGCATGAGGTCACTGAGGTCACCTCTAATCCAACATGACAGGCATCCTCTCAAGACAGGATATTAGGGCAGGAAATGGTGGCTCATGCCTACAGTTCCAGTTCCAGCACTTTGGGAGGCTGAGGTGGGTGGATCACCTGAGGTCAAGAGTTCACGACCAGCTTGGCCAATGCTGCAAAACCCTGTCTCTACTGAAAATACAAAAGTTAGCTGAGTGTGGTGATACACACCTGTAATCCCAGCTACTCCGGAGGCTGAGGCAAGAGAATCACTTGAACCTGGGAGGCACAGGTTGCAATCAGGCAAGACAGCACCACTGCACCCAGCCTGGGTCACAAAGTGAGACTCCGTCTCAATATAAATTTAAAAAAATAATAATAAATAAAAGTAAAAAAAAGAGAGAGAGGCTATTAGGATGTAGATGCACACAGAGGAAAGACTACGTGGAGACACAGGGAGAAAACAGCCATTCACAAGCCAGAAACAGGGGCCTCAGAAGAAAACAAGCCTGCTGACAGCCTGATCTTGGGCTTCCGGCCTCCAGAACTATGAGAAAATAAATTTCCATTGTTTAAGCAACTGAGTCCATGGTACTTAGTTACAGCAACTCCCACACACTAATATATATGGGGTCTGATTGACAGAAGAACCCCTCCCCACTCCTGCTCTACAAGACATCTTTCACAGCACTGTTCCCTGTGTGTGTTTCTGAATTTCCCACAGTGCTCGATGTGGGTCTCAAGGCAGATGTGCGATGGATCTAAAAGGAAGTCTTCTTCAGAGACTTGCTCGTGGTATCAGTCTGTGCATCTGCTGCACTTGACAAGAAAGCAAGTTTGTGACCTTTTCTAGTCCTTGGTTCAGTAGCATTGCAACAAGAAACTGGCAAAAGAAATTCTATTTAATCCACAAAGTAATATAATTATTACAAGCTAGATGCAAAGCAGTGGGCTCAAATTTGGAAGGAATGGGGAAAACGGAGATGAGCATGAACGCCTGTACAAGGAGGATGTTTCATAAGGGGGATAAAGAGAGAAATACGCTGACTAAGGAAAGGATTTTAGATTAGTGGGAATCTAGAATAAGAAGCTTTCTATATTGGCTAGTACAATCGGGAAAGACTTTATGGAGGGAACAGCAGCATTAGCTCTGACTCAAGAAAAATGAGAGATAAAAGAATGCACCAATGGGCTAATCAGGTGGAGGGACTGCTTTAGAAGACTGCAGTTGTTAAATCTTGAGTGCCAGTAGAATGGGCTGGTTAGGAGGAGAAGATTTTGCTTTATAGATTTATTGGGGTTGGTGCAAAAGTCATTGTGATTTTTGCCATTAAAAAAACCAGTAATTTTAAATTTAAATGATAATTTTAAAGTTAAATAGAAATTTTAAAAATTAAATAGAAATTTTTTAATTAAATAGGATTTAATTTAAATTTAATTAGAAATTTCAGTAATTTAAAAATTAAATAGTAAATATATTTTAAACAGCTAGGATGATGCCACATAGCTATCTGGGCTAGTGTTAATTCCACCCCCACTCAATCAGGTGAATCAGACAGAATACAGAGGTTGAACCATTAGCAAAAACCATGATGACTTTTGCACCAACTTAAAGCAGGTGGCATCTTGTCTCTCTTACATCAGAATTGCTAAGTCTGAGCACCACTAACTTTTGAAGTCAGATATTTCTTTGTTGTGAGAATTCCCTGTGCAATAATACCCCATACCCCTGTTATGATAATCAAAATGTTTGGATATTTTCAAATGCCCCCTGGGGAAAACGCCACCCACAAGCCAGAACCACTGATTTACATCGTAGGTTTGGACCAACTACTTGATCTCTCTCAGCTTCCATTTCCTGATTTGTACAACAGAGTAACAATCATATATATATAAATATGTGACTAACACAGAGCATGCTATGTGAATGTGAATGGGCTTATTCTTTTTAAGAGTGGATCTTTTTTCTTAGAACAAAATAGAAGGTAGAACCCCTAAATATGCAAGAAATAATAGCAGAGCTGCTCTGTCTGAAGCAGGTGGAGAGTCTCACCCTGCCCTTTTAGCTGTCCTGTGATGCCCTTTTAGAAACCCTGGAGGCACCTCTAAAGATCAGCTGCAGATTAGAAATGCCCTGGAAGAGTGGAGTCTGAAAAACCTGGATTCAAATCCTGGCTCCTTCCCTGTGTGCCCCTGAGAGTTAGTGAACCCTAATTCTGTGGCAGTGTGGGTTCTGTCTGTCTTGTCCATCTCTGTATTCTCCACTATCTGGCAGATACCCAGTATATCCAGGGCAGGGCTGGGACAAGAGGAAGACTTTATGGAGGGAACAGCAGCATTAGCTCTGACTCAGCAGCAAGGTAGCCTGGCACTGAGGGTGACACTCTCTCAGGTGAGGACCCTGCACTCAGTGACCCCGCAAGTGAGTGTCTCTTGACATTTTGTACTAAGGTACCTTATCTGTGTCACTCACTCCAGGCTCTGATCAAGGCACCTCAATAAATAAGGGAGTGATTGATTAATCAGTCAATCCAGTTTCTTCACCATTAAGATTGAGATGCTAAAATCGGCTTTGCTCAGTAATTTAAAAATTAAATAGAAAATATATTTTAAACAGCCAGGTTAATGCCATATAGCTATCAGAGCTAGTGTTAATTCCCCTCCTTGGTAAGATGCATCAGACAGAACACAAAGGCTAAAAATTCATGGTATATTCAGGGAACAATGTGGAGTCTGTTGCAGCCAGAGCCAGTAGGTGAGAAGCCAGAGGTGATCCAGAAACTTGTTGGTCTGGACCATGCAAGGTCCTGCTCGCCACCCCGTAAATGCACCATCTACACTGCATTTCACTCGGCAGCAAGATAATG
The DNA here is from genome assembly GCA_963574635.1 of Cheracebus regulus. Classification (NCBI taxonomy): domain Eukaryota; kingdom Metazoa; phylum Chordata; class Mammalia; order Primates; family Pitheciidae; genus Cheracebus; species Cheracebus regulus. The sequence goes on from CAUYQU010087888.1 coordinate 68,685, forward strand.
TACACTAACGCCAGGTCGGTGCCTGCAGAGGTGGAGGTGGTGGCAGCACTTACCTCTCTCTAGGCAGCTGGTGGTTGGGATTGTGGCGACAGCGTACACTGAGGCCGAAAAGCTTGCGGGCAGTGCGTTGGATTTTTTGTCTCTGTGCCTCTGTGGCACTCTGCAGGAGCTTGTAGCGGTTCTGCAGGTCCCAGTCATTGCCCCAGTGCTGATGGATGCTCCCGATGGTCAGGAAGTGGTTGCTGGGGAGGCGCTTCATAAACGATTTAAACTCATCTAGTGAGAGACAAAGGCCGAGAGAGAAGAGCTAAGCATGACAGCAGTCATCTGACGTTGCCTTGAATGCTTAGTCTCACCTTCCAATAAGCCAGGCCTGCAAACATAATTTTTTTTTTCCTTCGGGCCATAGAACATGGCATTAGCCTGTCCTTCCCCTACTAGAAAGGGTGAAAGCCACTATGCTTTCTTATGAAGGGAATCTGAATACTGCATCCTTGCTTAAGACAGGGCTTCCCACAATTCTGGCATCAGAAAACCAACTTTTTAGTAATATTCATATATTCTTATATCTACTTAACATGTTATTTGAATCAAATCATTATTTTAACTTAAAAATAGAAAACAAGGGCGGGTGTGGTGGCTCACATCTGTAATCCTAGCACTTTGAGAGGCTGAGGCAGGTGGATCACAGGTCAGGAGTTTGAAACCAGCCTGGCCAACATGGCGAAACCCCATCTCTACTAAAAATACAAAAATTAGCTGGGTGTGGTGGTGGGCGCCTGTAATCCCAGCTACTCAGGACGAGGCAGGAGAATTGCTTAAACCCAGGAGACGAAGGTTGCAGTGAGCTGAGATTGCACCACTGCACTCCAGCCTGGGCAACAGAGGGAGATTCCATCTCAAAAAAAAAAAAAATCGAAAACAAAATGTTTATCAAATTCTCCAGAGAAAATCACTATTGCATGCCTCCAGTAGAATGGTAGCTGTAAAAATAAATATGATTAACAATGTTAATAAATTCTAGTCAGACACCGTTGCCTGCTAAATGATCAAACCTCCATGCCTGCTCTCATGTTGAAATACAGGAAATTAGCAAGTGTTACAGAGGTGTTAAAGGCATGCTAGCACCAAACTGGAACTTTCTCTTTGATGTAATCTGCGGGTTTGACAGAGAACTGAAATGGATCAACTTCCCCACTCCGTGATCCAGCGTGCTTTGAAGTTGTACATGTGTCCCATCCAGCATCGTCTCACATTTCAAAAAACTTCAGCATAAGAGATGGTGACAAACTCTTGGGTCTCTGGGGTAAAGGTTTCTGCCTCAGTTTGTGATGCTGAGTTTCAGAGTGTCAACTTGGCACAGCCATAAAAATTATCTAGTTCAGCTTTCTTATGCTACAAGTAGGAAAACCGAAGCCCAAAATGGGAAAATGATTTTCTAAAGGTGATGTGGCTGATAAATGACAAGATCCAGGTCTGTGTCCTGAGTTTTTGATTTCTAATCTAATAATCCAATCTGTTGTAATTCTAATCCCTATCACTCCAACCCTGGAAAATTAAAAAATCAAGGGGGTTGATTATTTTGTAGGAAAAAAGGCCAATGGTTGGATTTATATAAATATCATAAATCTTCAGCCTAACACTTTCACTTCACATTATAAAACCTCCAAGGACATTTTAGGTATACTATGCATTTATGCTTTCATTTTATTTTTAAAAATGCTTACATAGCTCTTGACAGGCACCAGGCACAGTCACAATCACCTAACATATATAACCACATTTTATAGCAAACCTATCAGGTAGGTATTTTAGAGCCCCATTCTAAAACTAGGGCACAGAGAAGTTAGCTAACTTGCCCAAGGTCAAATGGCCAGTAGATAGGAGAATTAAGACCCGAGTCTGGCTCCAAACTCGAGTTTGGAGTTCTTAGTTATTATATTATATTTCTTCTCAACACATAAAAAGGGGCAATCCCGAGGTTCAGTACATTAGGAGAAAATAGTAAATAAAAGGCGATAAAAAAACAGAAGTCTCTGACTCCTAGAAAAACCTCAGGCACTTCATTATAGAGAGACAGGCAAGAGTTGGAGTCACATCTTGAGTACTGCACAGCTGTGGGACCCTTATTCTCTCAAGGCCTCAGTTTCCCCATCTGCTAACAAGAATAATAGTATCTAATCCAAATGTTGAGAGTGACATAGTGGCATAGGACTGCATCTACCTAACTAGTTTCTGATATACAGAAAGTACTCGATTGATGGTAGCATAAGATTGACAGGATGACACAAGCCTCTACACTGATTGATTGATTCAGTGAGCTGGCTGAAGGTAGGAGACGGGCCCTGATGACTCTGTTCTGTTTGGGGCAGCTGGTCTCTCCTCCCATGGAAAACATAAAGCTTATCTTGCAGAGGGCTCTGTTGATGTCAAAGGGAAACACAGGCCTTCCAATGAACCCAAATTTGGGTCTCAAAAGAAAATAGAATTTAAGGGTTAAATGCATTAACTTTCTTGAATAAAAGTAGAAGTACTCCAACCCATCCCCCAGCAAGGAGATGCAGACCGCCATTCTTATATAGAGACTAGGTCCTATTTGCCACCTACACTCTGGAGCCATCAAGGAACCAGTGCCTTTTCTCTGGGCTGGTCATTAATCCCTCCAAATCACCTGGGCTGAGTAGTGAAGGTTGAGGGCTAAAAATGAACCAAAGGAAAACTCATATGCACAAGCCTCTGATGCACATATGGATGAATGGATTTATCTTAAAGGGTAAAACCATTTCAAATACAGAAGCACAGAAAATCTAGAGGGAGTGTATGCCTTATGGGGAGAAAGTGTGACATAAATCATTTTCTTGGCCTGTTCAGTGTATTCAGTGGCATCTCAATTTTCTGTGTTTCTTCACCCACCCACTCGAAGTGGTTTCTTTTCCTTGGAAATAAGGATTGTATACTAAGGAGTCTTATTCCTTATACATATAGCCTAAATTCCCTCTGTTTTTTAGCAATCAGTGAAATCTTTTTGCAAAAACATTTTATCAGATGTTTTGTTTGGGGCTAAATCATCACCATAGTACATTTTCATCATGAACTTCTCTTTCATGGGTTCCCAGGATGGTCAATGGACTAATGGGTGTCATTATAAGGCATCCACAGCTCCATTTGAGCTGCACAGCATGGTAAGAGCAGAATCCCTGATGCATTCTGGGCTCCCAGAGCTGGTTTACAGCTTAGAGTTCATGGAAACCAGTTATTTTCAAATACTGTTCTACAGAACTCTGCTTTTATCTGTGGTACACAGTGGCTCCAAGGTAAGATTTAGCTGGATCAAAGAATGCCTTGTCTAAAGACTTGAATAAATTCAAATATTAAAAACACAAACATGTCCTCTCATTTATCAGATGAGGGAACCTCAGGCCTGGAGGAAAAAGTAAAATTAAGTAACCAAATCTGCTGTGAGTACTAGATTTGGAATCAGGAATTCCATTACCAATCCTGCCATTTACTAACTGCAACCCCAGGGAAAACACTGGGTCTTGAAGGAGGATTATAGAGGAGGCGTTCCCTTCTCCATAATACAGAAATGTTACTACTTCCTTAAAGGTGGCTATTATAACAGATTTAAGAAATATAATGTTGTTTTAAAGACAGTAATGCTCTATGCATAAGTCCATTTATTTAACAGGTACTTGAGTACATGTTACGTGCTAAGTGCTTGCTCGGTGTCTGGGAAGTCTCCAGGATTCTCAGGCTTATCCTATATAAAAGTGAGCACATGGTCTTCTTTCCAAATCTTTCAGGGTGTCCCAGCTCAATGAAGATTACCAACATCTACCCAGTTGTCTAACATGCCTATGTAAAGGAGGTTTATGAATCTCACCTCAATATCTGCCTTTCTCTTCAACTCTTGTAGACTATCCAACATCAAGCTCTGCCATTGTTTCCTTCTAAATATCTTGGCATCTCGGCACATTTCCTATTTTTACAACTTGTACAACCCCCCTAACCCACCTCATGGTTGTCTCCCTCCCAGGCCCCTTGTGCCTTCCATTGGTCTATCTGCACCCACCTTCTGATACCTGCACCATTGTCAGATACTTCAATTTCTGCTCTTTTTTAAGGTCACCTTCCTTGACCACATTGACCCCCAACTCTGCATCATTTGTTCACAGCAGCTCATCCTTCTTTACAGATGTATCCTTGAATTTCCTAATCACTGGCATAGTTACATAATTAATGCCTGACTTTCCAACAAAACTCAAACGTCTATGAAGCCAGAGATCCTACTTTGGACTTCATCTGCTTAGTAGCTTGGGTAACTGTCTTTCCTCCCCTGAAACTCATTTTTCTGAACCATGATATGTATAAAATAACTAACTTACCAGAAAAGTGACTTTGAGCTTCGAGAGTCTATAGATTCTTTGGATATCTATATCTCTATGTATATGCACATACATATATACACATAGAGATATGTGTTTATTTATAGAGACAGACAGAAGCATCCGAACACACACACACACACACACACACACACACACACACACACACACACACACACACACAGAGCAAGGAATCAATACAACTACCTCTGACTCTTCCCTCTCCAGAGGTTTCCTATGCAGATTTATTCTTTCTGTCTTCTGGGTACAACAGAAACTATACATTATATGACCACAAACTGGATTATGCTCTTCATTAATTTTCTTCAGTGGAGATTTATTGAGTGCCTACTCTGTGACAGCTATTATACTTGCATCTGGACCCTCTAAAGTGAAAGAGTCAGGGTCACTGAACTTTCCCTCGCAGTAGTCCTAATTCCAGTTAGGTTAGCTCCCTTTCAGACTTGGCTCAAGGCCACTCATGCAGTGGCACTGAGTTAGACCCTCTACCTGAATTCTCCAGGTCCTTATAAGCTTCGGCCCAAGACTTGGCCATGTTGGCCAGTGTGTACTCCATGATCTGGATGTCCGTGATGGGGCAGTTGCACTGCGGATACTCCTCGGCACATTGGCATCGACACTGGCTGTTCTGGCACAGGTACTCCCCCTCCCCATTGCACATGATGTAGCTCAAGGCCGACTGGACAAACTTCTCTTGCAGATACTGAGGAAAGATTATCTGAAGACCTGTTTGAGAATAGCAAGAAGGGAAAACAGAAAGGTTAAAAAAAGGTGTTTCATTAACAGTTTCCAGAGGTGACACAAAGGAATCTGAAGCTGCTACATTTCTCCCTGTGTACTGGAACCAATATATTTCTGGGCCAACCTAGATCCAGACAGGGCATTATTGGTGATGCTTCCAGTTGCATCAGTTTTACTTAAACTTCTCAGGTCACGACCTTGGCTGTCTCTGAAAGGCATAGTCTATTCTGTTGCAGTAGGACTGAGGCTAGAGCCACATATGGTATATACCTTTTCCATTTGTGGAGAAAACTCATATTTAAAATATAACAGTATTGTTTATCATTATTTCCTTAATTGCTTTCCTTAAATATTTGTAAACCCTATTTATGAAACACAAGTCCTGAGGTAGGCACTAGGCCTACAGAGATTAAAAAAAAAGATACAATCCTTGCCCTTGGGGAGTTTACATCAGCAGGCACAGACATGGACACACATCATCATAACATGGCTTTATAGATCTATAGCAGAGACAGTCATAATAACATTGTTTAGATAGCAGAGAAACCTTCATAGAGGAGATAGAATTTGGGCTGGTTGAAAACCAAGTAAGAGATCACCAGGTTAAAAGAAGAACAGGAAGGACATTCTTAAGAGGAAAGACATCGTTTGTCTGAAAATTCCTAGCGAAGGAATGAACTTGGATGAATGAGTTGCTCGTGCTGTAGGAAATAGCTGTAGAAAGGGTCAGAGGCCAGTGTGCAAAGGGTTTTCTTATATGCTAGGTAGTTTGAACATTATTCTGTGGATCATAGGTGCACATTGGTAGTGTTGAAGGGTATGAGTAGCATAATTAGAGTGATATAACTTAATAGGATCACTGTAATATAAAAACTAACACATCACTAGACACAAGCATTACTAGGTAATTAATTTTCTCTTCTTTGCTCTAACAGTGAAGAAGCCATAGTCCACCAATAGGAAGTGACCAGCCCATGGTGATAGGATGAGCACTCTGGGCTACATTTCATGATCTTCTCTCTACACTTGAATATTCAAAGTATTAATACAGAGGACCAATGAAAGAGAAGGATTTATTTGGGTATGAGCACTATTCTGGTACCTATGAAAAGTCAGCAGACTAGTCTACTGTCTATGGTGCCCAGAGAGAAGGACAGATCTGGGCTACCTTAATTCATTAGGGCATATTCGCTTAGGACATTTCTCTCCACCTCATTTGGAGCTGCAAACAGTTTCAGCTTCCAATATGAAGTAATGGTCCTACTACTCACTGTGTAAAACAGAACTGTATTATTATTTGGATTTTCTTTTTCTCATTTATCCTTCAGGGACACTTCTTAATCCTACTCATCAGGGATTTGCTGAACAAAGTCAGCATTTCTTCCACTTTCTATTTCACAGTTGTTTCTAGATTTTGATCTTTTTTCTATTTTCTTCAAGTTTTGTATACATTTAAATAAGCCCCATCCTTTCAACCTGTCTTCATATGGCAGTTAAAGAAGAATATTTTCAGAGGGACATTGTGGGAAAGAAGATGGTTCCTCCACCATACCTTAATGCCTTATGCCAGCAAATCACACGCTGTAGTCAAAAACCTGGGCAGGGCTGCACTGGCTCCTCTACTTACCATCTAAGTCATCTCAAAAAAAGTATTCGGTCTGTCTCCAAGGTTCCAGTTAGTACCTACATGCAAGGATTACTGAGAAGACTACATGAAAGAATGCCTGCAAATTGTCTGGAAAGGTTCCTGGCACATAGCAAGCAAACAACAAATGTTGTCTATTCTTATTTTTGATGTGATGACGATGATGATGTTGCCACTCCTATGACTAAAGTGGTTAAAGGTTTAACAGAACCATCAGGATTCATGAAGGAAAAACAAGTGTGGGTGTATCATCAGAAGGCAGTCTTCAGATATTTGCAGAGCTCTGATAAGGAGGAGGGTTTAGAATTCTGTGTCTGTTGAACCAGCACTGAGGGCAGGGCTGTTGAGGAAGGTGTATACGTCAATATGTATGGACAGGACTCTAGCAGATTAAGCTATACAGTTGAATGATGGGCTGCTGTGAGACTGAGTGGGGTCTACATTGACGCACAAGGGGTCCATATGGGTTTGAGTGACTATTTGGGAAGGCTACTGTACAAGGGCATAATACACGTATCAAAACATGAGGTAAAACAAATTAAGCGATAAAGTCCCTGCTGCACTGAGTCTACAATTCTTTCAGAGTGTGCATTATTGAGTCATTTTATCTATATCACCATTTTCTCTTCCAGAGCCAAATTTATTTTTAGCTGATCCCAATCCCCCATAGGCAACTGGATATATGGATCGGGGTTAAGTTTCTGTTGCTTAAAGGAACTCTACAGACTATATTCTCAGTTCAATTTTTCTAGCTTGCTCATCATTTTCTTTCTCCCTTCTGTAGGGGATAAAATATTCTATTCTTGGTCCCAGCCCAAAAGGAATTTGGGGAGAGCATTTTTAGAAAATTGCGTCAAATCATTTTTCCATTTGGCAAGGATACAAAAGGCAGTATTACCTACCCAACTTAATGTAACTGACAACAGATGAAGTTTGGAGTTGGGGGTTTTCTGGGAGCAGCTAAAACACAAAACTGGCTGCTCTTTAAAAATGGAAACTCAGAACATGCAGAGCTATCTTGGAGGCAGAATCTCCTGGGCAATTTTGAAAGAGAATAATGAAGACATAGCAATTAAAAAGCACTTTTCTGCAAAATGTCATTACTGTTTAAAGTTACATAACCATTTCTACGACAGCGGAGGTTCACACCGCAGTCACAGCCAGAGTCATCTCCTGATGGCCTGTGTCCAACAAAGAGGCCCAGTGCTGACCTCCTACGTGGGCGCCTGAATCCTGCCTGCTTCAATGGGAGCCATAAATAATTTGGAGGGGGATTTGGCCTGTGAAACCACTGTTTGAAAGATATACAGCTGCCGGCTGAGGTGAAAGATTCTGTCCCCACAGTTCCCAAAGACACAACACACACACATACACACATGCACACACACATACAGACACACACACACAGAGAAAAGAAAACTGAGAAAATCAGAGAGAAAAGGGCTACTGTTATTGCCAAGCATATAAATTTTGCCTCAAAAAACCCAGGCAGGCAATAGTTGAGAGTTTTATTTGAACGTCAACTCACCCACACTGAACATATGGAATATTTTTTCCCCAATCTTTTTATATATTTAAAAAAATCTTGTTATAATTTAAAATGGAATGTTTCAGCATTCTGCAGCACGAGTGGGCAATGTATATGTGGGAACACCCAAGAAGTCTTCCTCCTCTTTTCTTGATTTGTACCTCACTCTTTTTCCTTTCAATTCCCCTTTGACACGTGCATCTCACAATATCTTTTGTAGTTTGTATACAGTCTTTGTGTGCTGAGATATTATTTCTCTTTCTCTGTGTCATGTGATGGGATGTCTCTATTTCCTTTCCTCCCTCCTTCCCCTTATCTCCTAATATTCTTTTCTATACTCAGAACGCATCAGAAAAATGATGCCCTTTTTTCAGTCCCTGCAATACATCAATATTGTTCCACGCATAATCCCTGCACTTGCCTTTCCCTGTGCACCAAATATTCTCTCCTCTGATCTCTGCTTGATCTCTTGTCCCTAGAGTGGTCTCAAGGGAAGAAAGGGCCTGTCTGCCCTCTACAGGCACCCAGAGCATAAACTAAGGTCAAGCCCAGAGTAGGCTCCAGGCACTCATTTGTGGATCAAAGGAACTTTGAACTTTGAACACTTCCTCCTCCAAGATGAAAAGAAAAGTGGCTCATGAAGCTTGTGGGGTGTTAGAATTTAAAAATCAGATGACCTGGGCGAAGTCTCACAACTAAGGTAACAGAACCAGGACTCCAATCTAGGAATTCAACTTGAGTTCTGACATACTTGAGGGTGACCTGGCTTAGAACTGCTGTGGTGGCTGCAGTACAGAGTGACCTCTGGCAATGTTTTATCTTCCCTGAAACTCGGGGGTCCTTTGCCTGTGACATTGAAACCCCAAACTCCTAGTATACTAACGAAGAGAGAAAAGGCAAAAACTTAAGCCACAACCCAGCTGCCAAGGACTGAATGTTTGTGCTCTCTAACTCCCATACACATTAATATGCTGAAACCCTCACTTGCAATGCCATGGTATAAGGAGGTGGAAACCTTGGAAGGTAATTACGTATAGATGAGGCCATATGTGTGGTGCCCTCGTGATGGGACTAGTGCCCTTATAAGTAGAGGAAGAGACAAGAGAAGAGACAGCTTATAGCTATCTACAAGCCAGAAAGCAGTCCAACCCTCCCTCACCAGACACCGTATCTGCTGGCACTTGATCTTGGACTTCCCAGTATCCAGACCTGTGACAAATAATTTCCTTTTGTGTAAGCCACCCAAAATACCTGTCTAGGGTATTTTGTTACAGCAGCCTGAGCAGACCAAGATATTGTCATAATTAAGTGTTCAACAAATGTTAAGTTCCCTCCATTTAACCAGATATCAGATCACATTCATTACCTGGACCAAACTTGAACCCTTCTAGAAAAATCCTCTGTGAATAGCACCATTTGAGCCAGTATAAAACATGCCAGGAATGCATTTTCTCATATCAGCATTAAAATAATTATTATTGGTCTTTGTTTTTAATCACTCTATAAATTTTCCTTCCTTTCTTCCTTCTTTCCTTCCTTCCTTCCTTCTTCCCTCCCTCCCTCCCTCCTTTTCTTCTCTCCTTCCTTCTTCCAATTTATCTTTTCTTCTTTTCTTCCCATCTTCCTGCTTCCCTTCTTTCACACACATTCCTAAAGCCCTACTATGTGCCAGGCACCTGTGCTGTGGATACTAGGCGGAATGAGGCAGACAACTCCCTCTTGTTGTAGTTCTTACAGTTTAGTGAGTAAGTGAGAGAGAAAGAGAGAGAGATGTGTACACTAGCTGTTTGGATGCAATAAAACCAGTATTGCACAAGAAGTACAAGTTTTTCAGGGAACACAGGGAAAGAACAACTAACCCAGCATGGAATGGATTAGGAGTGTTAAAGACACTCTCTACTCTCCTAGGGGATAGCATTTAAGCTGAGAACTAATAGATACATGGGCACTAGGCGATGAGGGATTCTCCGAAAGAGTAGTCTATTTAGCGGGAAGGGCATGGAAAAGGCTTCAGGCATAGAACCCCTTCCAACTGAGAATCAACTTGGCCCTCACATTTTTTCTGATTAAGATTTGCCTTCTTTTGCTTGTTTGTTTTCCTGTAAGTTCCCTAGAAAAGAAGAGAAAGAGTTCTTGCACCCGAGAGATCAAAATTCTGAAGGGAAGAGTGACACAGAGCAGAGATCTGTGCTGTTCCTTAGAGGAAACAGCATTTCTTATAGTATAAGAAAGACCTTTATTCACCACAGGAAGGGATTCCAAGACTCAGGAAAAAAATGGGGCTGTGTTGTTGAGTTTCAACCACTAAGAGTACCCAAGTAACAGAAGAACTTTCAGGGGACCCTCAGATTGGATCCCTGGAGACCTTCAACAACATTGATGATATTGCTAGCACAAGCCCTTGGTTCAACTGACCATGCTCTGTGATGCTGGGGAACATTTAATATCTAGAAAAGAAGATCCAATCAACAGAAGCTGAAGATGAACCTAAGGCATGAAGATTATAGACTAGTCTTCATCTCTGGCTTTGATTCTGCTCTTTTGTTGATAGGAACACAGCCTCTTTCTCCTTCTTTTAACAAGTAGTACATTAGGAATTGTTGGAGGAAATCAAGAAGAGGTTTAATGCATGCTTCCCACCTCCTAAAGAAACAGAGAGGTTACTTGGATATTCAAAACTAAAGCAAATAAAAAAAAATTCAAGAAAAAGAGAGAAAGATCTTGATTGATGGTTAAAACATTAAAAGTAGTATTGTGTCTGGCACATAGTAGGTGTTTATAAATATATTTCAAATATTGAATAAGTCAGTGATCTATTATGAAGATGAAAGAAAACAGGCCTGGAACCAATGAATATGGAAGACTTTGTAATGACTGTGGGATGTAGGTTGAATCTTGAAACATGAGCATGGTCTGAATGGATAAAGAAAGGCAATGCAGTATGCCGTGGCAGAGGACATAATTTGGGTCAATCTAAGCCTTTCTTATTCAAGGCAAGGATCATGCATTGTCATAGGTTGTTTTTGCTAAGCCTTATTTTATTTTATTCTATATCATAATTACCTAATACAGTGGTATTTTTGATGGATTTGCTCTTTTTTGACCTATTTCATTCGATATTAAATACACGATGTCTTACAGTGCCAAAGGAAGAAGGAAAAAACACAGGTGATACTTTGGTTGAATATAAATATTTTTCTGCCCTGTTCTTGTATCCGAATGTGCCCCCTGTAGATATCTCTGAGCTTCATCGGAGCCCCAGCTGTTGTCTTGTACCACTAAGTTCTGCTTGTCAAATTCTGTCCATTTCTGAAATGCACAAGGTGGGAAGAACAATAACAAGGACTGTACCTTTTGCAAAAAGTCAGCCTGATCCCCTTCCTTGTGAAAGCCCACGGATTTCAGACTGGCAGATAAAAGACTTTATGGCTCCAACAGCCATGCTGAACTCCAGTGTAATGAAGGAATACAGGTCAATTACCCATCTGTTTGTGTTTCTATTGCTGTGAATTACAGTATCCATCGCTGACAGCTCATTGGAGTGGAATGAAAATAAGACAATAATTCACCGGGTGAAACTGTGCAGAAAGGGCGAAAAGGCTATGATCTCATTCAGAAGTTCAGCCCTGTCTTCGTGATGGGTCATTTACACTCTGGAAAATGAAGGAAGGCAGCTACCTGGGGGCTGGGGTGTGGGTTCCTGTTTCCTTGATATAAGAATTAGGAAATGGTTCCTCCTGGTTAGAGTAATCTTTTGTGTTTGTAAATAAAATCATCTGCTCTGCAGGATCCTAAGAAGATTTGGAATCTTTAGGTGAAGGACATCGGTATATGGAATTCAGCACAATAAAATCACCTTTTTAGCAATCAGACGTTTTAAAGGATGAAGCAGGTTGCTTTGGTAGCAGAAGACTCCCCATCACTGGAAGTGTGGAAGTGGAGTTTGAAAGGTAACGTGGCACAAACAAATATTTGTTCCATCAAAGATTCAAATGACAGGTGGTAGGATGGATTATCATTAACCCACATTTAGTGTTCCTTCTTGTAATATATCCTTTTAGAGATAACTATCTGCCCCACTCTCCAAACTTAAACGGGTTCATATGACATGTTTCGGCTAATGAAATGTGGCTGTGAGTGGTGTGTGTCTTTTCCAAACAAAGCTATAGAAAACAATATATAAGGTCATCAATCTTTGTATAAGTCCAAGAATGTTCCAGATGGGGGGCCACCAGAGGAGCAGAATCACAGTAGAACCGTGACCACCATGTAGCATAAGGAAGACATGAGCATTCACTTTGGCAAACCACTGATATTCAGGAACTTGCTATCACAACATAACCTAGCTTATCCTAACAGATACAGGAGTTGACAAATTATGGCCAATGGGCCAGATTGATCTGCACTCTATTTTTATAAACAAATTTTACTGGAACCCAGCCATGCAGATAAGAGCTGAGTAGTTGCTACAGAGAACATGTGGCCCACGAAGCATAAAATATGTATTATCTGCCTCCTAACAGAAAAAGTTAGCCAACCCTTTTACTAGATGACCATCAAGATTTTTCTAACCTTGACTTTTCTATGATTCTGCTCTGTGCTGATGTTTATTCATTTGTCAAGCAAAGATCAATAAGGCATCTATCATATGCAGACACTGTTATAGGTTCTAGAGAAAAGGCAAGGAACTAGAAAAGGCAACAACACAATCCTTGCTGTCATGGAACCTACCTTGTAGTGAGCGTGATAGGCAACAAATAAATAAATAAAAATAGAAAAGAATTCATACCAATTACAGGGGTTGGGGCAGGGGGACTTCTAAACGAGAATTTTAACTTTAAACAACATAATATCTTTTAATTTTGAAATCACCAAGGATAAAGAGGCCAGCATACTTTTTTTTTTCAATTTCATAAAACTTCAACATGAACATGTTCTTGAAGCTTTAAGAAGAGGTTGGTTCAATTTAAATATAAGCTTCTTCATAGAATTATGATACAAACCAAATTTGATACCTGTAAGAGTCTGTGCTGCCTGATCCCTGGATCAGTTGATGTCTCCAAATTCCTGTCTTACCCACCTCCCTTCTTTTTCTTGCTACATCCAGCCATATCATTGTCTCTGTTCTCCAAGCATGCCAAGTTCTCTCCTATTCACATTTTGCCTTCAGCTCTCACTGACGGTTTGAACTTGGAGAAGCTAAGAGGCTTAACTTCTCTGCTCCTCAGTTTTCTTATCAAAGCTTCCTTCATAGGGCTACTGTAAGAATTAAATGAGCTATTTTATATCTTGATTGTGGTAGTAGTTATATAACTGAATATGTTTCTCAATTTCATGGAAGAGTCCACCTCAAAAGGGTATATTTGGCTGTATGTAAATTACAGGTCAATGACCCTGAAAATAAAATCACATAAATAACACATGTGCTCTTAGTACAGGGTAGTTGTTTAAGTGACATCATTTTCTGACCTTGCCCTGTTTTCTGTTGCTTTCTCTGAAGTCTTATGTAGTCTTAGGTAGCCCCTCTGCTGACAACCACAAACATCTTGCACATATTTCAAATCCCAATGGGACACTTAGAGTATCACATGTGTGCTCATGTTCAAGTTTCTCCTACTCTATAAGCTTCTTGAATGCAAAACACAGCTCATTCCTCTACTATTTACCCGTCATCTAGCACATTATTGAGTACCCAGAGTACGTGTTTGAATGAAGACAAATTTAGACAGAATGTGTTTCAGAGAGGACTGTGGTTCTGTATTCTATGTTTAGCATGCCCATCTCTACAGCCACCCCTCATTAGCAAAACCTGTATCTTCTTTCACAATATTATAGCTTGAGATCTGAGGCTATTTTAACTTCATCTCAGTAGTTACAGACAAGTGCTCAGAAAGATCTGAGTAAAAAAGTACATAGACAGAAAAATATTCTTAAGAGAACAATGGTGCTAAAAGACTTGTACACTCCTGACTGTTAGAAGAAAAACTAAGAAGCAGAAATAAATAGTTTCAACATCAACAAACAGGATGTTCACTCAGAGACCCCATCCAAAAGTCACCAACTACAAAGACCACAGGTACATTAAGCCACTAAGATGTGAAGAAACCAGTGCAAAAAGGATGAAAACACCAAAAACCAGAAGGCCTCTCCCACTCCAAGGGATCACAACTCCTCACCAGTTAGGGATCAAAGATGGATGGAGAATGAATATGATGAATTGATAGAAACAGGCTTTAGAAGGTGGGTAATAACAAACTTCTCACAGCTAAAAGAACATGTGCTAACCCAATGCAAAGAAACTAAGAACCTAGAAAAAAGATTAGATGAGATGCTAACTAGAATAAACAGATTAGAGAAGAATATAAATAACTTGATGGAGCTGAAAAACACAGCACGAGAACTTCATGAAGCATACACTAGTTTCAATAGCTGAATTGACCAAGCAGAAGAAAGGATATCAGAGATTCAAGATCAACTCAATGAAATAAAATGAGAAGGCAAGAATAGAGAAAAAAAAGAGTGAAAAGAAATGAACAAAGAATCCAAGAAATATGGGATTATGTGAAAAGACCTAACCTACGTTTGATAAGTGTACCTAAAAGTGATGGAGAGAATGAATCCAAGCTGGAAAACACTCTTCAGGATATTATCCAGGAGAACTTCCCCAATCTAGCAAGGTAAGCCAACATTCAAGTCCAGGAAATACAGAGAACATCACAAAGATATTCCTCGAGAAGAGCAACCCCAAGGCACATAATCCTCAGACTCACCAGGGTTGAAATGAAGGAAAAAATGCTAAGGGCAGCCAGAGAGAAAGGTTGGGTTACCCACAAAGGGAAGCCCATCAGACTCACAGTGGATCTCTTGGCAGAAACTCTGCAAGCCAGAAGAGACTGGGGGCCAATATTCAACATCCTTAAAGAAAAGAACTTTCAACCTAGAATTTCATATTCATCCAAACTAAGCTTCATAAGCAAAGGAGAAAGAAAATCCATTATGGACAAGCAATTGCTACGAGATTTCATCACCAGCAGGTCACCTTACACGAAGAGCTTCTGGAAGCAGCACTAAACAAGGAAAGGAACAACCAGTATCAGCTACTCCAAAAACATACCAACTGGTAAAGACCATCAACACAATGAAGATAATGTGTCAACTAATGGGCAAAACATCCAGCTAGCATCAAATGGCAGGATCAAATTCACACATAACAATATTAAGCTTAAATGTAAATGGGCTAAATGCCCCAATCAAAAGACATAGACTGGCAAATTGGATAAAAAGTAAAAACCCATTGATGTGCTCTATTCAGGAAATCCATCTCACATGCAACGACACACATAGGCGAAAAAGGAAGGGATGGAGGAAGATTTATCAAGCAAATGGAGAGCAAAAAAAAGTAGGAGTTGCAGTCCTAGTCTCTGATAAAGTGGACTTTAAACCAACAAAGATCAAAAGAGACAAAGAAGGGCATTACATGATGGTAAAAGGTTCAATGCATCAAGAAAAACTAACAATCCTAAATATATATGCACCCAGTACAGGAGCACTCAGATACATAAAACAAGTTCCTAACCACCTACAAAGAAACTTAGACTCCCATAGAATAATAGCAGGAGACTTTAACACTCCACTGTCAATATTAGATAGATCAACGAAAGAGAAAATTAACAAGGATATCCAGGACTTGAACTCAGATCTGGACCAAGTGGACCTAATAGACATCTATAGAAATCTCCACCCCAAAACCACAGAATATACATTCTTCTCAGCATTACATCACACCTACTCTAAAACTGGAAGTAAATCACTTCTCAGCAAATGCAAAAGAACGGAAATTATAACAGTCTCTCAGACCACAGTGCAATCAAATTAGAACTCAGAATTAAGAAACTAACTCAGAACTGCACAACTTCATGGAAACAGAACAACTGGCTCCTGAATGTCAGCTGGATAAACAATGAAATGAAGGCAGAAACAAAGATGTTCTTTGAAACCAATGAGAATGAAGACACAATGTACCAGAATCTCTGGGACACATTTAAAGCAGTGTCTAGAGGGAAATTTATAGCAATAAACCCACCAGAGAAGGGAGGAAAGATCTAAAATCAACACCCTATTGTCAAAATTGAAAGAGCTAGAGAAGCAAGATTAAAAAAACTCAAAAGCTAGCAGAGGACAAGAAATAACTAAGATCAGAGCAGAACTGAAGGAGATAGAGACAAAAATTCCTTCAAAAAATCAATCCAGGAGCTGGTTTTTTTAAAAGATCAATAAAATAGATAGACCGCTAGCCAGATTAATAAAGAAGAAAAGGGAGAAGAATCAAATAAATGCAATAAAAAACGATAAAGGCAATATCACCAATGATGCCACAGAAATACAAACTACAATCAGGGATTACTACAAACAACTCTATGTACATAAACCAGTAAACCTGGTAAGAAATGGATAAATTCCTGGACCCT